>CM034233.1:71351229-71512758 GCA_019916065.1 Vitellaria paradoxa | reverse complement strand
TATTCTATAACACACAAGAACATTCTGGAATCTTTTGGAACTCTATAGAACATTCTAGAATTCTGTAGGATGTTTTAAAACTCTTGAAAATAGTCCAAAGATTGTTAGAACTTTGTCATTTTGTCACTACCATGTAGGTGTCCACATAATGCCATGTAGATACCAATATTGCAAGGTGTGACATTATTTCCCACTTATACTAGCGACGTCCTCGTCCCTACTTCACTCTAATACTTAGCAAAGTGTGTTTGAAATTGTTATAAGTATTTTTGTGCTCCTAGCTCTTTTCGCTATTTGATTGGTCGTTCCTTTGTAAAGTTGCCTAAAAATTGTGACATGAAGCGGCAATATCTTAAACAAGACAAAGTCTCCTTCATTGAGCTCTACGTGCCACATTTTGGTGTTTACCCATTTTTTCATCTCTTGGTAGCCTTAGCTAAGTATACCTTGGCCATATCCATTTGCTCGTGTCATCTTTTAGTGAACCTGAAAGCTATTGGGACTATCACTTGTGTAACCAGTAGCAATTGTATTAGGCGTCAATGTTTGTTATCCAATAGCTAGCTCAAATGGAGAATGTTTTGTTGCCTCGTTACACTACAAATTATAAGAAAATTGGGTCATGTCAAGTGACTTGAGCAAATCCTGTTGATTCGCACTCACATAATACCTCAAATACAACTCCAACAAGGCATTCACCATTTTGCTTTAGGCATTTATTTAACGGTGAAAGCTATTGGACAAATTAAGTTCCGAACCCAACATCTTGAAGAGCTCTCTAAGAAAATGTCATGTAAATCTCGAATCTCTATCATTAACAATGAACTTAAGAACTCTCTAATACTAAACTACATGCTTAAAGAATAGGTGAGTTGTCTCTCAGCTGAACACTCTTTATTATAAAATATATTTTGTTAAATTTAATTAATAAAAATTAATTACTATGAATAAATTTTCATTTTTAAATGCAGTTTCAATTTTTAGTATGGGAAAAAAATGACAAAAGAAAACAAAACTAAGAAAACATAAACAGCTTAACATAAATATAAAAAGGGCAGTGTTATCAAGTAGACTTTAAAATGCTCAATTTTCTTTTTGATACAATTGTACTTTTATAGATATTCTCTAACTATTTTTTTCTCAATTTTTTTTATTTATTTTTTTTTTTTTGTCTTTTTCTCATTGATTCCACGAGATTAGCAATCTATTTTTCACATTAATTTACTTTATCCCTCTTAACATAACCTTTATCTCAATTTAAAAGAATTAATTTATATTATGTTTGGTAGGAAGGATGGAAAAGTAAAGAAAGGAACATGGGTCAGATAATTTTTTTTTTTAGAATGAAATATTTTTTGTGGTTTCCGTTTTGTACACTTAAATTTTATAAGTTTTCTATATCTGCATCTAGACCTCATAAAATTTGTACTACATTCATTCATATCGCTTCTATCAAATTTTGCGTAAAAAAAAGTAATTTCTAACCAATTTAAAACCATGAAATTACTTTTATACCCTTAACAATAATAAAAAAAAAAACTGTATACTATGATATAGTGTATCCTTTTATTTATAAAAATTACATCATAATTAATTTATTGAATTTTTTTGAACATTTTCCACATTATTACATTAAATTATTATACTTCACATTAATATTTTAAATTTATATTATAGATAAATTAGAAATTATGCCTAATATAAATTATCATTATTTTTCCTATTATTAATCTAATAAATTAAATATGTAGAGAGAAAATTTTAATTTTCTTCTTTTTTTTTTTTCATTTCTTTTCCATTAGTATCAAACAATAATGGAAGAACCTTACTCTCAATTTTCTTTTTTATACATTTTTTATAGTAATAGAATGATATAAAGGTAATTTTTAATAATAGATTAGTAAAAAGTAATTTTTTGAATGAAAAATCCAACAAAAGAAGTTTAAATAAATACAATATAAATCTCATGGGTCTATATGCACATGCATTTATAAAAATTAGTGAAGTCTAGTTATGTAAAATCAAAATCACAAATAATGTAGGTGAAATAAAATCAATATTTCCTTTCTCAATGTTGTTCGGTTGGGAGGAATGAAAATTTTGAAAATTATGATTATAAATGTGTTTATATATTAACATTCAAATTTTATAAAAGAATTAAAAAAATAAGTGAAAAACCCACTTTTTATAAGTGAAAAACCCACCTTTTGATTTTTCCTTCGAAACCACAAAAAATATCACTTCTCCCCTTTTTCCTTCTCCTTCCTTTTCCCTCAAACCTAACAGCGTTAGTAATTTAGCCCACACAGTCTACCAACTCAGCCACAAAAATCACCTATTTTTACATTTTTCTTTCACATCCCATATTTTTCTAATTCAAAATCCACTAGTTATCATGACTTTTACCAACCCATGAACATTAACAAAATCATCATTAATTATTAACCAAAACTTTTTTTTTGAACGATCTATTAATCAAAACACTCATCCTTAAATTTATCCAATTAATAAGAATTCTCAGTACGTGGAATTAACTCATTTTTGTCTCTACTTTGATATAAATATTAATAAATAGAAGCAGAAATTATCATGGCAAGGTATTAACCAAAACCAAATTAACATTTCATTCGTCATGGTTTATATGGATAGAGGCAAAAAAGTGAAAGGAGAACTTTAGGTGTGAGTGTGGGTTTAAATAAAATACAGAAAAAAAAAAAAAAAAAAAGTGAGAATGCATGAGTTTATGGAAGGAGGTGAAGAGTGGATTGAAGGGGCTGAAACTGCTTTTAAATCTCCAGAACTTAAAATTAAATTTTAATTATTGATCAATATAAATTTGATCTGACCTTTATATTTTAAAGGGGTAAACTAGTCACCGGAGAAAATTTTAAATGATAAAAGAAATAAACTAAAGATAAATAAAAATAATAACGTACTAAATATAAATAAGAATATAGTAAATTTTTAATTATTTTTATTCTTTAAAAATATTTAAATTTATATCAATTTTAAATTTTGATTATTTATTTATCTTTAGTTGCTATATCTTTATTTATCTTTAGTTGTTATCTTTATTTTTATTTAATCGTTAATCTTAGTCTTAAAAAAATTTACTATATCTTTATTTATTTTTAATATAAATTTAAATATTTTTAAAATAAAAATAATAAAAATTTATTATTTTTTATTTATCTTTAGTTGTCGTTATTTGCTATATCTTTATTTATTTGGATTTGTAAGAGGAGTCTTCACAATGGATTGAGGGAATCCGATAAAGATAGAGTAAATTTTTAATTATGTTTATTTTAAAAATATTTAAATCTATATTAGTTTAAAATTTTGATTATTTATTTATCTTTAGTAGTTATCTTTATTTAAATTTATACTAATTTAAAATTTTCTTTATTTTTAAATTTATTTTTTAGTTGTTATTTTTATTTATTTTTAATTTTTATCTTTGCAACAAGAACCGTTAGATTTCACTTAAAAAAATTTAATACTCCATATTTGTACTGGACAATAAACAAGTGCATAGTGCATCGGAACTCCGCTCAATACTTTTTCTCTTTTCTCCTTTCTTTTTCATCATTTAAAACTCTCTCTTTCCTCATTTCTTTTCATCATTTAATATTTTCTCTATTGACTAGTTTGTCCCTTTAAAACAATTTTAAATTAAAGGGTCAAATCAATTTCATATTAATCGAATGGTTGACATTTGAGTTTAAAAGTAACTTCAGCCCCTTTTAATATGTGAATAGTTTAACATTGGAATTAAATTTACATCAATTATCAATGTCAAAGTAGTTAAAAACATTAATTATACAGATTAGAATTTATAGATTAGTTGAAAACATTGATTATATATTGAAATCTATTTACATCAGTTCTCATTCTTTTTAGATAATCTTCAACATAGAAAAATGTTTTTCAACATAGAAGAATGTTTTTAGGACTAAAAATCAAAATAGTAAATACTTCTTAACATATGCTCTTAACATTTGTCAATATTTATTTAGTAAATCATTTTATAGGGTTTTAGGAGATTGTAGTAAAAAAATTGAGGTTTAGATTTGACTGTACTTTAGTGGTATGTGACTTTTTATATTTTGTATTGGTTGTGTTCTAATCAAATTTTTTTAATTTTTCTTTTTATTTAAAAATAATTTTAATTAAATTAAATTAGAATCACTAGATTAAATACAATCTAATGTATACTTTTATTTTTCACTGTAACTCTCTGGAAGTCAATTTTATGTAGGTTAGGGAATAATTTTTTGGAACAATACTTAACTCAAAATTATGGGTCGTGCATGGGTTTATGGAAACATTGGAAAGTGTGAGGATTTGCAAAAGGCAAAAAAAGAATTTTTACAGAGATAAACATTGAGTTTGATGATTAAGGGCAACATGTGCAATTAAAATTTAATTTATTCAACTAATAGAAGTTAACTAATTGTAATGTAATGCAGTGGTGACTTACTTATTAATCAAGTTAGCAAAGCAATCATTTAGGCTCCAAAATTATTATATATATATATATATATATATATAATATATATATTAATTTAATAATATTTTTTCTCCTTTTTTAAAAGTTATCTTAGTCTGCTTTTTTTTTTTTAATTTCAAGGTAATAAAACCATGCCCAAATATAAAAAGAGGTATATTAGAAAAAAGGCAACATTTAGAAAAAAAAAAAACGAATTTATTTAGATTATAAATTTTAAAAGGAAGCTCAATTCAAGCTTAAAAGATGCCTAAACTTTTAAATAATAAGTGAAACTTTTTCTAATAATTACTAATGATAATTACAAAAACAATAGTCCCACTACTTCTTAAAATAGTAGAGTCATTAATTTGAAATATCAAATAACTATTCTTTTATTATAATTTCTAATTTTCTAATGAACTTATTATGTTAAATTACTCAAATCTATGATAAAATTCTATTATAAACTAATAAAATTATATTTGAGTAATTTTTATTAAGTAATTAGCACCAGATTCCTCAATTTAAATCTATGAATATAAATGCAGCGTAAAATTATTTTAATTTTTTTTTGTTAAAAAAAAAATCATAGGTCTAACTCAACTTTAAAAACGATGAAGTGAGAGTTGTTTAAAACTTTTATACGAAGTGCAAGTTCATAATATAAGTGATGTGAGGTTTGTGACTTCCTTCGTAAAGAATAGTGAAAATTAATTAATTTTTTTTATTTTAAATCCACATTCGCTATGGCACCATGGGCGACGCTCCTGCCCATTTGCCTGAGGCCCGATCCATTGAATAAAAATTTACGAACATGTCCTATTATGGCCCAAACGGACTGAAACAAATCGAGTCCAAAAACCTTCTTACTCAGGCTTGTAAATTTTCAAATGGGCCACTGGATTTTGGGGTCAAAGCCTGCAGACCTGGACCGGGGCTATAACTTGTCTAGCTGGGCAAACAAATTGCCACGGGTGTTTCAACAAGTGGTCCATTTCCGACTCATCAAAAGAAATGGACCAGTACGTGGATAAACAACCAAAACCACAATTTTGTGGGTATGACTCACCCACTTCGTGCTTCTGCCATTGACTCAGTGGTGGTCAAAAAAGGCCATCGAACATTTAGGCAAAACTCATTGTACATTCTCCCCCGTTTGTTTCAATTGCAACGCTAAAAATATCAAAATGACCAATTTAACATATTCCATTGGCGGTGGACTCATGATTTAGAATTTATTTAGATTGAATAAAAAGTTTAAGAATAAATAGATAAAATTACAAAATTTAAGATGAACGAAGTGTTTAAAGATAAAATAAATTTATTTACAAAAATTTTAATTAAAAAAATATATATATTTTTGAAAAAAAAAATTGAATCAAACTAGTCAGGTGAGCTTGTACATGCATCCACCCGTGATCGGCTGGTTAAGGAAGAAAGGAACCACAAATATGTGATTGTCGAATTGGATGACTTCCCAATCATCTCAATCGGTGAAAATTTAACCATGCCTTTATGATGAGTGGTCGAGTGCCTCTACATTGTTTTGCTTATTTCTAATAGCACCTCCAACTTGGCTTATTTCTAAATAGAACCACCAACAAAGATGACAGAGATGCAGCAGAAATGGGTCCACAATGTATTGAACAGATTATCCGGTTTCAATAAAATCAATAAACAAATGAGCTCTTGAGCTATCTTTGTTTGGTAGATTAAGGGTGTGAGTTGATTTCTCATTCGGTGGGTCTCGTCTAATTCATTATTTGGTGCAATATAGTAATTAAATACTTGTGGATATAAAATTTTAGTTATAAGACATTTATTTTATTTTAGACGAAAATTTAAAAATTTAAAGTTTAAATTAATATTATAATAATTAAAATTTAAAAGTGCACATTTGTTTAAATTTTATTTTGTTAGCCATGGTATTATTGTTATATTAAATATTTATCCGCGTCATTTGAACTAAATAATGTATCCTTTAAAATTGGGGATATTAAACATATCATGTGAGAAATTTAGTACTGTATCTTGTCCCGATTGTTTCCTTCGAAAATTAATTCAATGATAAAATTTTATCTTTTTCTCTAATTTTATATTTATTCTATCTAGCTAATTATACAAAAATTTAATCAATTAATATAAACAATTTTAAATATTATCTTACAATATTATTAATTTCAAATCCCATCCCATATGGATAAACAATGGTAGAGTAGATAATAGTCATCTTATTTTTTTCGAGTGGGCATGAATAAGCATAGCTTTGATCAGAAGAGGAGGAACTCCGCAGCTTTGGGTGGGACACCTTCCTTGCCTAAGGGGCCTCGAATTCACCAACTTTCACGATGGTTTAATGTTTTTTATTTTATATTACTTAATTTAGGATTTGAAAAATCGACATCACTTACAGATATTAACTTGAGACAATAAAATTAAAATTGTTAAATTAAAATTTATAGTTAAATATATTTATATATTTTTTGAATTAAAACCTAAATCTAACGATGTTGAATCTTGTTGTTACATAACTTTAATCCATCCATTTTTGTGTTTGGTTGTGTTGACTAATCTGGAATTAACTTTGGTTTGGTCGAAGGCGGGACTGCCGTGAAATCCTGTACCTTTGGCTTATTTTAACATTTGTTGAAGTGGAAAAATCCAAGCGTTGATTTGAAAATTAGAAGAATTTTTGAACGTTGTCTTTCACGCCACCTTTGAACAAAGCAACTAGTAACTTTTTTTTTTTTTTTTACACATCAATTCTCTTAATTTCTACACACATAGTGGGATGTCCAGAGTAATAAAAATCAGTATAAATTTATAAAATTATTTAGTATTATGATTTATATACTAAATAAAAAATTCTAATTTAACACAAATTTATAAAATTTTATAAAGCTCCAAATAAATACATAAATTCTTAGATTTTACATAAAACAATCGTATGACTATGGGTATGTTTAGAGTTGTATAAAAGTGTATAAAATAAAATAAAATTGTAAAAATAAATGTCTCGTAATTTATGTAATGAATGAAAAATTTAAATTTTATTATCTCGTAATTTATATTTATAAAAATTTATAAAATTTTATTTTATTTTATTTCATTCCAAACGAAACCTATATTAGCGTCGATTGTCGTGGCCATGAGAAGTCAATTAATAAATGCAGTCACGCACTGATCTAAGGTATGCCCACCGCCGTCTATGCCCGTGGCTTCTAGAACACAAAACCGAATCAAAATCAGATACTAGCATTCGTGTTCACAAAAAATCAGATAATCGAATACTACTGGCACATAAACAAGCCACGGTTGGTCAACCACACGCCGTGTCAGTGACAATCACATCCACTTGAGGTGCCTCGACTCAGACTGGCTCTCATTTGTTTCAAAAGCTCCGTCTTGACTTCCTTTTTTTTTTTTTTTTGAAAAATTTTCAAAAGTTCTCGATTTCTCCTTAATCAAATTTTCGTAACTTATCATTTTTTACCCTAATTTCTATTATATTTTTATCTTTTAAAAACTCCAAAACCCCACCAAAGTCAGTAAGAAAAAAATTAATTCTTTTTGTAAAATTACCAGTGTCTTCGAAGTCATTCACTCCTTCCATTGGCCATGATTTGTGGAAAAAAAAGGGGCAAATTATAGTTATTATTGTAATCTATTTTAATTTAATTCTGACTTACGTATTTTAAATTCTCTTATATTTTCTCTTATATTTAAATTATATCATTCTATTAGATTTATCTATAAGAAAATATTATGTGTTTATTGTGACAGACACGTAGCATTTTTTAACACAACTATAACTTAAATGTACAAGACGAAAGACAAAAGAAATTAGAAACTAATCTAAATTGAAGTAAAATCTAATACAAGGATAAGTCATGTTAACATACAATTAGTATACATCGCTATTTAATTCTACCAAAAAAGATCACATAATAATGCGGTACAAGTTTCTATATATCGTCCCTCATTCCTATATAAATTAAATAATAATACATCTACTCAAATCCAAAAAGATGCTTACCCGACCACAACATCACAATCACAATGATAGATACAATATTGGGTAATAAGCTAGCCATAAATACAACGTCTCATAATAAAATAATAATACAATTAATTCTTGTCACTCACACTCCAAGTCGTATAAACAGTAACAAATAAAAATAAAGAGAATACAATCACTCAGTCAAATCACCAGTCTTAACTTAATTATGGATGATTGCTCCCAACTCTTGAAAGATCATTTGTAATATGGCAAGGATGAGCTCGACATCTCAATTGATAAAACAGGACAAGTGTGCACAAGTATACATGCTCAATGGTATATAATATAATATAGATTGACATCAACCAAACACAAACGTGGTGAATGGAGATGCATGTGACATAATTATGGAATTATAGTCTCACACTCCTTTATTCAAGATGGGTGACAATTAGTAAAGTATGCGTGTTCACCAACTACATTTTTTATGGCTTGTGACAACCAAATGACAATTGGTTATGCACATTGATCCAATAATCATACTATTTTTTTATTTGATTAATGACAAACCTACATCCTGTGGATGCTCTCTTTCCCTAACGGATAACAATAACCACATAGTTTCTCAATTGCTCTTCTAGTATATTTTACGATAGACGTGCATCTCTAGGCAGGCATTAGTCTATAATCTAATAAAATCATGATCTCAATAACTAGAATTAACATGTCATCACCAATGAAAAATCTTTAGTCATATATCAATTGGGAATTATCCAATACTTTAGAAAACAAATTTTATTATTTTTAAGACGATGGATCTCATCTGTAAATGTGATTATGCCTAGGACACATTAATACAACAATAACATTGGCTAATAACAATAATTGGATGCTACCATCCTAACCTCATACACATGATAGAATCAATTATATGAAACATTAATAATAGAAATTCTCATTACAACAATTAAAGATATACTATACGGGATATGTATTAATCAAAGTCTAGTCCAGGTCGAAAAAAAAAATGGCTAAAGTGCCAATCTCACAGAAAGGCCACTGGAACATTGCAAGAAGGCAATTGGATGCTTGCTAAAAGCCATGAAAAAGTATCAAGAGTATAAACTGTTATATAAAACTTCACAAAAAGATCGCTGGAACTCGATTGAGCAATCTATGAATTATAGTATAGATTTGAGATATTTTCAACTTATATTTGACCTTCTCAGTCCATGTCCGGACAATATAAGCTCCAAATTAGACACAATCATCAAGAGACCAACATACACACAAATAAACTTCAAGAATCCACGAAAAAACAAGATCTAACATGAAAACAAACGTGTACATATACACACATAAAGATATATCTTAAATTTAACTAAAATCGATGAATGAAAACTTAAAATCACTCTAAATTGTGCAAGAACAACTAAAAATAAGTAATTTCTCTACCACCTGCCTCAAATTTGAATAAAAAGAATGAAGAAACTTATTAAAAGCTTCTAAATTCAAAAGTTTGGATTGTTTACCTCGGTCGCAATTTTTGCAAGTCATTACCACTATATTGGTCATTGCATCGAGAAAATCAAAAACCCTTGTAACTTTGCTCTAAGAATCTTTTTTTTTTTTTCACCTTTTCCCTTCTCTCTTTTTTGTTAAGTAGCCCAAGGAAGAGAAAATAAGAAAAAAAAATGAACGAAAAAAAATGGACAATTCCCTAAGCCTATTCTGAGATGTAAATACAACTTTAGTTTCAACTTAATCTAGGAAAATAAAATAAACATCACAACTCGGATTAAATATCAAATCTAAGTATTAAAATGGTATAATATCTTGAATGTTGACAAAAAATAAATATCAAGTATTACAATTTTCATTGATTTTTTTAACAATAAATAGTCAATAAAATTGAACAATTTAAAAGTATAAAAGACAAAGTAAGATGATTTGAAATATATAAATCAAAATGGAAATTGGGGTAAAATGCACAAATACTGGATGTAGTTTACCAATATCTCAAGTTTATCTAGTTTTTTCAAATGTTTGCTTTTGTTATTATGAATATATACTAATTTTCTTTTCTTACCATATTAAAATCTCAATTACAGCTATTGTTGTGGTTTTACTATTTATTCCATACATCAAAAACCAAAGTTTTTTCTTAAAAAACAAGAACTGAAATTCAAGGAGGAAATATGAATTAAATTAATCATTTATGATTTTAGCATGGTAATCTTTATGTTTTAATACTTACGATGAATTTAAAATAAATTTATAAATTTTAACACTTATACTCAAAATTATTTTTACTAACGGCAACATTGTAACATATGTCAGTATTCAGTGTTTACATTAAAATATTTTAAAATTTTAATAAATACTATATAAATAATTAATTTATTTTAAAATTAAATAAGGGCCTGTTTGGTGCTCCAAAAATAGTGAAAAATGCTGAAAACCTCTAAAATTCTTTAATACATTTTACATTCCTCATCCTTAGTAAAATTTTTATAAATTTATAAATATTTACATATCCCAATAAAATTTTATAAACCCCAATAACATTTTACAAATCACAATAATTTTTTTACAAATTTTCAAAACTTTTTAACCATTTTTAATAAATTTTAACGTAAAACTGTTTCAACAGAATAAAAAAAATCTTTCGAATGGTTTCTCTATCCAAAAACCTAACATAAAAATAAAAAAATTTTACTATTCATTTCGGAAAAACGTAGTCTGGTAACTGCGTGTCAAACACCAAAAGTTCTCAAAATCACACTTTTCATTTTTTTTATTATTTTTCAACTGCGCCAAACGAATCCTAAATATTATGGGCTCGTTTGGAGCCATAAAAAAAATCAAAAATTTTTAAAAAATTTCAAAAGTTTTCAAATCCCTCCAATCACATTTTGTCACCTATCATTTTTACATCACATCAATCCTATCCATTGATTTTTTTTTGACTCCAAACGCCCCCTATAGATTGTGAATTACTTCATCCAACATTCATTTCAATTTGGATTTGTATTTGTTTCTAATAATTTTTAAAATAATAATTTTATATTATGTTTAATCAAGTAAATATTGATGAAATCGCAACATCTGACCCATCTTATTTAAATTTGCCGGTCCGCCCGTTATTTTCGGGGTATTACCCGCCCACCCGAACCACCCTAAATACATTTTTAAATTGCAACCAACGGATCCAGACTTTAGAACGCGATAAGATGCTGCGGACCTCCTCCTCCACCACAGCTTACCATCCACTATTCCACTCTCCGACGGCGGCGCGTTGAATAAACTGGGTGGGCTTCTCAGCCGATCATACTGTGGAACTGCCACAGCACTCCCATACCCGTTGATGGGCCAGTCCTCGTCGACCCATGGGTCATCGCTGGTCTTGATCCACCGTCACAGTCAGACAAATCCAAGCCACCACCGTTCCAGCGTTCGACCAGAGATTGTATCTCTGACGGATGAGGGAAGCGCTGAGATTCAGGAAGTCTTTATGGGAAACTGTGAAGACTGTATCTCCGAACTTCCCGACGAGTGCTTGGCGTGCATTTTTCAGTCGCTCAGTTCCGGTGACCGGAAGAAATGCTCTCTCGTCTGCCGGCGGTGGCTGCGAGTGGAAGGTCAGAGCCGCTACCGCCTGGCTCTCAACGCCCAGTCGGAGCTCCTCAACCATATTCCTTCGCTCTTCTCGCGCTTCGATGCCGTCACGAAGCTGGCTCTCCGGTGCGACCGCCGATCTGTCAGTATAGACGACGACGCTCTGATTCGGATCTCGCACCGATGCCGTAACCTCACCCGCCTTAAGCTCCGCGGCTGCCGCGAGCTCACCGATGTAGGAATGACTGCTTTTGCCAAGAACTGTAACGGTTTGAAGAAGTTCTCGTGTGGATCGTGTACGTTCGGTGCCAAAGGCATCAACGCCGTGCTCGATCACTGCTCGTCGCTGGAGGAGCTCTCCGTCAAGCGCCTCCGTGGCATAAACGTCGGCGGCGATGCAGCCGACCCTATCGGTCCCGGTATAGCGGCTTCGTCGCTCAAAACCATATGCCTGAAGGAGCTCTACAACGGACAGTGCTTTGGACCACTAATCATTGGATCGAAGAATCTAAAAACTCTGAAGCTGTTGGGTTGCTTGGGTGATTGGGATAGACTTCTGGAAATGATTGCAAATGGAAAAAAACTCTTTGGTTGAAGTCCATTTGGAGAAGCTTCAGATGAGCGACTCTGGTCTTATGGCGATATCAAACTGCTTGAATCTTGAGATTTTGCACGTTGGGAAGACCACAGAGTGCACGAATGTTGGGATGTGTCTGTGGCAGAACACTGTAAGCTATTGAGGAAGTTACACATTGATGCGTGCAGGACGAATCGGATAGGCAACGAAGGGCTGATTGCTATTGCTAAGCATTGCTCTAACCTTCTAGAACTTGTTCTTATTGGTGTCAAACCCAATTTGATTGGCCTCGAAGCACTCGCAACCAATTGCCATAAGTTGGAACGATTAGCGCTTTGTGGTAGTGAGACAATTGGGGATGCAGAGATGTCTTGTATTGCTGCAAAATGCTTGGCATTGAAGAAGCTTTGTATTAAGGGGTGCCCAATATCTGACCAGGGTATTGAAGCTTTTGCTTGGGGATGTCCTAATTTGGTGAAAATAAAAATTAAGAAGTGCAGGGGAGTGAAGAGTAATGTTGCGGATTGGTTGAGGGTAAGGAGGGGATCGTTGGTGGTCAACTTGGACGGCTGTGGGGATGAAGCCGATGGGCTGGACGCAAGTTTAAGTGATGGTGGAGCACAAGAAGATGGTGTGGAGTTTCCACCAACGGTGAGTGAAGTCAGTGCTGCTGCTGCTGTTGATGTTCCATCGGGCAGCAATGGCAGGCCATCCTTTTTCAGGTCAAGGTTTGGCCTCTTTGGAGGTAGGAGCCTTGTTGCTTGCAGGCAGGAGGTGGTCAAATAGTTGTTCGAATGTTAGCTCTTGAATGTTTTGAATAAGAGTTGCAAGAAAAGATTTCTTTGTCACCCCCCCCCCCCCAAAAAAAAAAAAAAAAAACCTCCCCTTCTTATCACATGGTACCTTCATTTGGTGTTTAGTTTCATCAAAATTCAGTTTATGTCTTGTTTTTGGATTTCTCAAGAAAAATACAGAAATTTTTGAGAACTTTCTTTTCCCGTCTGTTATTCTAGGTTACTTATGTAAATGCATCTCCATTAAAATCTAGCTTCTACAGCGGGTGTTTCTCTGCCTGTGTTGATTTTTCTTTCTTTGTGGAAGTAGTTTAGATCGCTTGTATCTAACGGTGTTGGCTTTGAATTCGTTTATGCCCAACTGTATGCTGCATGTTTCCATGTGAAACTATAACTTTTTGGAAGAGTCTACATTCAATTTACAATACTTCCGTCATTGCAATTTGTTGGTTTGTGAAGGGGCACTAAATATTTTGCATGACAAGTTGAATCTTAGAAGTTATTTTAGCTTCTTTTGCTGTATAGATATTTTACTTGTGTGCATAATGGACATGGCATTTTGTTCCGAGGGCTTTGCTAATTTGAAATGGTATGGTGCTGTATTATGGAAAGAGAGAAAACAGTAATATGAAACTTAGTCTTAGCTGTCTTGATGGAATCATAAAATTAGAGAAACTATCCTTTCTTTCTTTCTTTTTTTCCCCCCTCTGTATTCCAAGTGGCAGTAGAGAATTTTGTTTTTAAGCAGTTCCTTTTAAGTGATTTTTGATTTTATTCTTGCCTTTATGAGTATTAAGGCTTGCTTGCTTCATTCAAGATGTTACTGTCCTCTTTGGATCTACTGGACTAAGTTTTTATCCTGTGAGATGTTTGCTGTGATGGTCTAGAATTTACATTTCCACAATGTAGTGTAGTTGCTTCCTTGGAAAACTTTAGACCTCTGAATATTGTGCATTCGGCTATTGGCTGGCCTTGGATTTCAGTAGGCTTATTGACATACTTGATTGATACACTGCATTCAAACCTTGCTTCACGAACATTTGGTGCTTGGTCTCTAACTAGATCTGAATAGCATTTGTGGAGGAATCATGGATGGAAAAATTCCAATCCACTAGAAACAGCTAATCAGAAGATAACTTTAACACCACTTAAGGCCATGTTTGGATTAAGCATTTGTCGAGGGAAAAGGAAAGGAAAGAGGATTCAAAATTACATCTTTTGTTTGGGTTGTGGTGGAAAATCAAAGGGAAAAAGTATGGGATTTGATAAATTAGAAAATGCATACTTCTTTTTTTAATGAATGTCTTTTATTTTCTTATTTTCTTTTTTTAATCCACTTGAATTAGGAAATACATTTGGGATTTAATATTTCATTTCTTGTTCCCCCCTCACCAAATTCTCAATCTGAACACACCCTAATAAAAAATGTGGTTTAGGAACACTGGTATTTCAAGATCCTTAGTGAGGCATTACTGTTACTAATTCAGTAATTCAATGGAAACTCTCTCATGTGTCAATGTCTGCCATCCATGTTCTTTGATTTCCTATGCTTAACCTTGTCGTATTCTTTCGTCTTGTTGATCTTGCAAAAACAATCTTACATTGTTCCCCATCTGATCTGCATTCCTTTTACACTTAATCTGCATCAGATGCTCATCAACACAAATGATTCCTCTCCACTTACAGACTGGAATTTCACCCCCCTGATTTGCATTTTTCTTTGAATGTTACAAGTTTGCGACTTCCCATAATTAAATTGTGCTATGTTAAAAACTTCACTATCCAGGAATATTTTTGGGGTATATTTACAGTCAACAAATTACTGATTTTCTCACCCCTTCTGCTGTGCTATGGAATATTGTTTGCAATGATCATCTGTCCGTCTGTCTGGTACTTTGTTGTTTGTGGTATTTTCCGTTTAGCCTTTTACTCTGTGCAAGTATAGATTTGTTGTTTGTGGTGATTTGAAACCCCAAACCCGTCATTGAATGGAAAGATGGGAAGGAAATGGGAACAGCATGAATCAAAAATTATTAAGCCTAATTGGCTTCCATGAGATATCATATGGTTTTTTCTAGGGCTGTTAGTTGTTCGGATCTAGACTCGAATCCGATAAACAAAAGGCCTAGACCCGACTTTGCTCCGTTAAACTCAATCCAATTAGTTGTTAAACAGGTATCCGATCCAAATACCAGGCATGAGGTCACTGATGTGGTGAGTGCTCTCTGAGTCTTCTTTTAATCCGAGTGCTCTCTGAGTCTTTGTTTTTTTTTTTTTTTAAATCTGAGGAAGGAGGTACAGAACATAAAATGAGGTTAACTTCTGATAGAAAAATTCTTTAGTGTCCAATGATATGAATAACTCTCATTGAATTTACCGTCACACCATATGACCGACTTAATGATTTTAGTAATGGAATAAATATTACATTATTTTTCAAATATTTTGATCACATTACAAATTTCATGGATTCAAGTCAATCCAGATCCAAATCTAATAACAATTGGACTTAAGTCGGATTTTCGAACGAGTCTATCGGGTCTTGAGAAAAATACTGATTCATCATCATAGCTAATTAAAATAATTATAGTTCAATCTTTCATTAACAAATCATTCTTTACACTGTAATGAAGGAAAAAAAAAAGGGAAGAAAAAAGAAAAAAACAAACAAACACACTCTTTGGTAATGTAAAGTAAATCAAACTTTTGAAAACTCTTTCTCCAGAGTTAGGAGGAAGAGAGGGCTCACCGAGGGTTGTAATATCCATAAACTCCATAAAAAGTCTGAGCAAGAGTAAGCAGTAACAAGACCACAGCAGCCACAACGGAGATGATAGCCCACGGATTGTTGAAATAGTTATGCTTCAAGCTGGCCCGCCAAGCGTTCCACCGCTGGGTTGTAGTACCGATTCACCTGCTCCGACAGCCGGGAAAGATAACTGTCATTCATGTCGAAAACCACCTCTTCGCAAAGCCGGTTGAAGAGGTCCGCCACTTCAGCATCGCTTCCGAGCCAGTGCTCAATTATCCCGTGGTAATGGAGGTACGCAACATCGGCCGGCGAGTTGATAAGGTTGTCCATGAAGATCACGTACGAGGTAATGTCGTTGCTACAATCGAGATGGCACTGTTCGAATGCGATGAGGTTGAGGAACAGAGACCTCGTACCGTCGTGGATCAGAAGCCGAGGGATCTTCAGAATCCCATTCTTGAATTCTATGTCCCAGAACCGGTCCGTTTTCTCTTCCTGAACTTGATCCCGGCTTCCTTCAGCTCAGTGACGCAGTGAATCAGCTGCTGCCTCCGCTTGTCCGCAACCCGGCTGGCGTGGGACCATCGCTTGATCCAGATTCTGGGTTCGGGTTTCGGCCCTTTCCTCAACAGACTTCGCCGGAAAACGTCAAGGCAATGAAGGCCGCCTTGGTCGGAGAACGGATCGAAGGGGGTTGCAAATCCGAGCGACGACTCCAATTTGTTCCGATCACTTTTGCTCAATGGCTCATCCGTTGGCATCAATGGGTCGAAGAATCGGATTGCCAGTTTACCCACCACTCCTCTCTGCTCCGGCTGACCCACCTGAAGGCAAAATAGCCGCTCGAGGATGAACAGAGGAAGCTGATTCTCAAGCATTATCATGTCCCGCTGAATCGAGTGCATCGAGCCACGCATCGCGAAGATTGGATCGTTCCGGGAGTAACCAAGGTTTCTGAAGCCTTCGACCGCGCCTCGAAAGAGCTCGAGAACGAAGCACCCATCGAGCACCATCATCTCCACATACTCGTCGCTGGTAAGCGTGATCGGACCTTCGTAGCAAGCACGGGCTTTTTCTTCGACCTCTTTGATGGAGTCAAGGTAGAGCTTTATGTCCTGACGACTGCGTTTCAGGGTATGGTAGAGGGCGCGCCACTTGTGGCGGTCCATGTTACGGAGGCGCCGCCTTTTGTGGTGGTAAGGCCCCAGGGAGACCGTCTGGGGGATGTAGGCTTTGTCGTCGCGGTCTTCATCGTTTCGTAGGCACTGAGGGACTCTGTAGATGCATAGCTTTGCCCAGGCACCGGCTACGTCTTCTTGACGGGCTTCCTCGAGTTTTTCTCGGATTGTAATCACCCAGTCTGATTCTGGCTTCTTGGGTCCTCCAGCCGCTTCAAAATTGTCAGCAGCTTCGTCTTTGATAACGATGTGCACTGCATTTTGTTCAATTTGTTCTGCCTTTGGTTGTTCTGGGTATTCGATCGATCGGGTTTTTGTAGCTGTAGGACTTTGTTGTGATTCTGGGTACTCGATTGATCGTGTTCCGGTAGGACTCTGTTGTGAGTTTTGGATTATTCCGGCGTCTAGAGTTTCTTTGAGCTTGAGGGTGATGAGGTACCAACTCAAGAGCTCTTTGTTGAACACAGCAACCATTATTATTCGAGGGGTTGTTTGGTCTCTATGATTAATTTGCCTTGAAGATGATTCCTCCTTTTTTTTTTTTTTGTTTGAAAGGTAAAAAAGATGATTTCTCTTGGGCTGTGTTTGTTCGGTGGATGAGAGATGGGGGATTGGATTGGCAGTCCGTGGGACCCACTCATGTGAAGTGTTTGTTTGGCTTTTTGTTTACTCCGTGGGTCCCACGGATTGGAGTGGGAGTCCGGCAAATGGCCGGATGAGAAATCCCAGCTTTTTGTGGTATTATTAATACCCCATCTCCGGATTTGTTTTCCGCCAAGATCCAAATGTTCAAAATTATTTCCTATCACATCACATATCATATCACATCTTTTATCCCACTTTATATCCCACCAACCAAACACTAAAAAAATAATCTCACATAAAAAATTAATCCCATCTTTTATCTAATCCCATCTGTGGACCCCACAGTATTACTTATCCTCCATCATCCAATCCCTCAAACAAACACACCCTTAAGGAACAAAGCTTTTGGTTAGAAATTATTATTATTCCCGAAGGACAAGCTCTTACTTTTACAATAAAAGAATTAACAATTTGCAAACTAGGTAGGACGCCTACGTGGACCCCCTTAGTTTTGGAAGGACCAACATTTTTCATGTGATGTTGACTTGCCCGTTTGGTGCCTGGTTTTATTCAATCTTTTGGTTGCTTGTTCCATGGATGCATTCATGCGTATGTACGATTGATTCAAAAGCTGAGTTAAGAGCGAAACTGCGGGAGCACTAAATTTTAAAAATTCTGAAGAGTGAGATTGTAATCAAAACATCTATTAAGATTACCCTTAAACACATCTTACACTAATATATATATATATATTATGTTTGAATCTCATTCAAATGGCAAAAATGTTCATTGATTAATTAATTTTACATATTAATTTTATTAAATTATTAAAAAATCTAGTAGTGCAACTTATCAATATAATTAAATTTTTATAATAAAAATATTTTTTAAAAAATCCAAATTTGACAAGTTACTAAAATATTTTAAATTTTTATCATAGTAAAGTAACTCATATGTCATAAGTGAAATTTTTTAAAAAATTCAAGTAGCAATAGCCTGATGACTCCTAAAAAAATCAAAAAAATTATTTTAATAACTTTATTATTTATTGAAAATAATTCTAACAAAATGCGTTCAGACTAATTACTCACTCGTTCACTCGTGCTATATTCAAGTTCTTCAGATTCTCAGGACAGTCAAGAATTCGAATCAAAAGTTTATTTATTTATTATTTTTATAAGGATTAGATTCTAACCAAACCAACCAAACCAAGCCAAGCCAAGCCTTTTCTTACTAGGTGGGGTCGACTATTTGGATTTATCGACGCTAATTACATCTGTTTAGGCGCATGTCCTCCGATAAATCTAAATAGGTCAAGTCATGTTTAATGGTTAAGGATTAAATTCTAAAAAAAAAAAAAAAAAACAAAGGCGGGAATAAAGCAAAAAATAAAGGAAGTTTTACCAATTGATGGGTTTTTGCTGCCTGTTCCACCCCAAAAAATAATAGAGAAGGGAGGGAATGTACAAGTTGGAAACATATCATAATTAATATACATGTGGCCCACCCGTCACGTCTATATTGGACCTAGTAATATTGGTTGTTCAGGCACGCCTTCAATGTATGGGCTGGCTTTTGAAAACTCCATTTCAGGCATCTCGCCAATTGTTTTGGACTCATTGTTGTTAAAGGATGTCCTCCCACCTGTTTCTGCAATTAGGCGCCGTACTCTATGCCCCTCCTGATGGCCCTCATAAAATATTTCTGAGTAAGTTCTCTAATGAAGAGTGGAAACCTCGTCATCAAGCTCCAACATTTACCCACGCAGCAATTGTATTCTCAAACACCAAATATTTTAAGGAGCCATGCAATCAGATCTCTTGAGTTTATGAATGTCTTAAGATATAAGGAATTGATAACAGATCTCAGAATTTCCCATTTCAGGGCAGAGGGGGCGGGGGGGAAAGTCTTGAGCACAACAAGATCTGTGCATTGATAACAGCTCAAGTAGAGGGCAATGACATAAGAATAGAGAAGAGAACAATACCAGTTTGTTTGCAAACGCAGTTCGACTTCAGATGAAGGCAAATATATGAGCATACGAATAAAAAGAGCCCCTGCATCCATTTGTAACTTAAACCTAGCAGAAATGAGGGCAATACAATATCAAGGAGTGAGAGATCGCTCGTACAGCCAACGCTTGAAACTCTCATCGCTTTCCCTTTATCTTTCTCAAACCAGTTGCAGATGCAATTCAAGCACTGATTATCCCCATTCCTGGCATCTCCATAACCCCAGTTAGGTTTGGCAGGGTTTTCGCCATCCTTGATGGGGTAAGAAGGTAGCATTGCAATTCCGCACATGCCAGTGAAGGAGTCAGCTATATTACGAGCCATCCTAATGTATCCACTCTCACCCCAGCCAGTTCCCCACGAGTTCCTCACAATCCAATAATCCACGCCATTCTCCGTGCCATATCCAACCACAACAACACCATGGTCTAGTGCCATCCCGCATTCACCGGTGAATATGCCCTGGGGAAGGTTTCAGAGAAAGAGACCAAGTCAACAACAACTGAACATTATTTCACAAATTTGTTTCTTCAGATTTATCAGAAAATCATTGTAAACATGCAATGTCAATCCCTTCTGTTTGAAGTAACAAAATGACTTAGACAATAGGTCACAGTAATTAATAACTGTGAGCATGATTTATCCGTTAATAAAATTCAAACAAGTAATCACCATCTCCAGGAAAAACACTTGAAATTTAATAATTATATTACTGGAAAATTGAAGATAAAGGCTTTTTACGCTTAGAAAACCCTAATTTTGGAAACTGCCAGTGCAAATTTCTATTGATACGTCTGCATATGAAACTTATTTACAGATTCTTCCTAATCGCGAAGAGAATACATAAAGAAAAAGGCTTAGATTTACCGAAAGGTAGAGTTGAATGGCTCTGCCGGAGGCTTCGATGCTGACGCTGACAGGTTGGTGAGCCACGGCCTTCTTCAATGATTTTTCGTCGAAGGGCGGCCCATCTTCGTAGCCGTCGATGCTCACAACCTTAGCACTCTTCTGTAACAATTTCAAAAGAATAGTAATCAAAAATCACAACCGTGCTTTGCGTTCGTCTGTGTGAGTGTACATTGATATAGATACAGAGTAAGAGAGCATAGACTAACCCGCGCGGGGTCGCACTTGGCATCGACGCCTTGGTAAGGGTAATCGTCTTCGGTGTCGATGCCGCCATTGTCGATGATGAACTGGAAGGCGTAGTCCATGAGACCCCCATGGCAACCGGAGTTGTGAGACCAGTCGCAGTCCACCAGTTCCTGCTCGGAAAGTTTTATCAACTGGCCGGTTTTTATCTGGTTTATCCCTTCTACCGCCGCCACCACCGAGAAGGCCCAGCAACTCCCTGCCCCAAATCCAGAAAAGAGGACCAACGTTAGATCTAATGGGCCTCGCCCACTTCTCTGTTTTTTCCTTCTTGCCTTCTCTCATTTCTCAAATTCCATATTTATTTTTTCCTCCGTTTTTACTATAACCAAACAAAATAAATAATGTTAATTTTTTTCCTTTTTAGTTTTATCCTCTTCTTCCCCCCCCCCCCCCCCCCAATTCATAAATCACAATGAAAACAATGCAAAACTTAATGAAAATAGGTATGTGAAAGATTTTAATTTTTATTTTGATATATCCTTTGTTTAAATTTTTTTTTAAATTACAGACATGCTAAAACATAGAGCGTGTTTGAAGTAATAAAAAGTGAGATGAAATGAAATAAAGTAAAATAAGTTGTGGAATTTGTAATTCGTGCAGTGAGATAAAAAATAAATTAGTTTTAGAGATTTCAATACGTCAAACACACCGATAATATACTGTTACGTATTTGTTTAATATATATTTATTTTTTATATGGTATTAAAGTAATCTTTAATATAGGGCCCGTTTGGTGTGCAATAATTTGCTGAAAATCTCCAAAAATTTCTATAAATCTCTGTTAACTTTATATCACATCAACTTTTTTCTCTCACTGCACGCATTACGAACTCTCCCCAAACCACAATTTATCTCAATTTATCTCATTTTTTCTTACTCCAAACAAACCCATAATGAGTTTAATTTTAACATTCTATTAGTATTAAAAACATAAATTCAAATAGTAATACACTGTATATTACCACTACTTTTATATATATATATATATATAACTGAAATCAACTAATTTCGAGTTAAAATTTTATAACAGGAATTAGGAATTAATTTATGTGTGGTCAAATTGAACCGAGAGAAAAAACAGCAACATATGGTTGAATATTTTATTTTCTGTCACTTTTAATAACTCGAACTCTCATCGATTTATTATAACTCTTAACCAATTATATAATCGGTGAATAAACTAGAAATATGTACCTTACTCTCACGCATACCTCCCTCATCGGTTCCCTGCCACTTTGACAATTAGATGGATTGATCAGCAATCGTCCTGTTTAAGGTCCCTTGCATGCTTGAACAGAAAGTCCTAACTGCCATTCTTCCAATTTTAAATCTTCCCTTTCTTTTATCTTTAATCTTTCAGAAATATATACATATCTTTATGTGTATATATATTAATATATTGTCTGAAATTATTATGAACAATCCTAGCTAGGTCCTAACACAAGAAAATAATCACACCCTGGTCCTGGAGTACTTCGGCAATTCGTTTTTACAATTAAAAAAAAAAAACAGATAGAGAGAGAAGATGAAGCTGACCACAACTCCCCTGATCTTTAATGGGAGCAACGGCACCTTCCCGCCGCCAATCAACAGATTCCGGCAAATTATCCCCGGCTCGGAAAGCATACCTCTGGCTGAAGCTCTTGGACCTAATGAACCGGTACTTAGGGTCGATCTTGGCACCCAAGTACATGGACCGGTACTCCTCGTTTGTGAGATCAGCAAACCGGTTCAATCCAACCGTGTAGGTCCGGTTCTCGGAGTTGTGTTGGTCGATGAATCTCAAATTATCCTTGAAAATGTCGAACCTCGCTTCTTTCTCTCCGAGCCCGTTATATGACTTGCGGTGCTTCACCAGCCATTTTTGGTATATACCCATAACCTCTTCCTCGCTTCGCCAAGCTGGTTTTTGAATTGTGGGTTTGGTGTTGCAATGGAGGTTTGACATGTCTGTTGCTTGGGATAAGGTTGCGAAGAGAAGGAAGAGAATGGTAGCTGTGGACCTCCCCATGGCCATGTCAAATGAGCAAAAACTTCTTGTTTTGGCTTTTAATAGAATGAGAGGGGCATGAAATAAGTGGAGGTTTTAGAATGATTATAAAAGTGACAAATGCTTCTAGGGTAAATTACACTAGACCCTTAAACATTTACGTAATTACACAAAGACCTCTTGATATTTAAAAAATACATTAATTTCTTTATTTTAAAATATTTGTAACAAATACCCCATTCCGTTAAATAAACCGTTAAATTTTAACCAAAAATTAAAAGTCAACCAAGTCAATAATTTTTTACCAAAAAGACAAATATACCCTTGAATAAACTCAAAATTCCCCCAAATAAAAAAAAATCTCCAAAAAATGCTCTCCGCAGGTGCCAATTATTATGTGGTACTCATTCTGGTCACTGTTACTATAAATAGCTGTTACCAGTCACCGTTGTCGTAACTCCACCTTTTTTTTATCTGAGTTTGGTAGTTGTCGTCCCCAATTTGGTCGACGATGCACGAAACTTTTGAAAAACTCCCAAATTAATTTCATAAAAATCTATTGTTTCCACAAGTTTAATCTCTCACAACCCATCTTCCCCTTCAATCTTCCCAGATCAGATTTCTTATCTGATGATTCTAATTTTACTGGAGCATGAAATTCCGACAGCGAAATCGCCTTTCTAAAGAGCTTTATGGCCGGATCTTATCCTCTATGGCCGCATCTTACCCTTTATGGCCGGATCTTTACCGGAGCTTCATGGCCTTGATAGCACAGATCGCATCAACCTACCATTAAAAAGTCCATCAAAAAGTTTAGCGCCAATCTATTTATACATATTTATCTATATTTGTTTATGGATTTATATATATATATATATATATATCTGAAATTTAAAATATGTTGTTTAGTTCTACTTTTGATTTGGGTTTGCAGAGATGAAGATGTGTTATTTATCTATATCTGTTTATAGATACGTGTGTATATATATATGTAGATACTAAAAGTTAAAGATGTGATGTTAAATGATTATGTATATATCTGTTTATAGATATTGAAAGTTAAAGAAATGATGTTGTTTGGTTTTGTTTTTGATTTGGGTTTACAGAGATGAAGATGGGTTATTTACCCATACTTGTTTATGGATGTGTATATATACATATAAATCTGAAAGTTAAAAAATATTTTATTATTTTGTTTTGTTTTTAATTTAGGTTTACAAAGATGAAGATGGATCCCCAAGGTGAGTTTTTAGGTTTCATTTAAGGGTATATTTGTCCTTTTATGTAACAAAATTTTGTTGACTCGGTTGACTTTTAATTTTCTATTAAAATTTAACGGTTTACTTAATGGAAGGGGTATTTGTTACAAATATTTCAAAATAAGGGAGGTTAATGTAATTTTTAAATGTCGAGGAGTCAAAGTATAATTATACAAATGTTTAGGGAGTTCAAGTGTAATTTACCCATGCTTCTATTATACAAGTGGGGTGTTATATATATATATATATATAATCAGAAAAAATAATAAAATTATATAAAATATATTGTGAATTTATCACTTTAATACTGTTACATAAGTATTATTATTATCATATCATTTTGATAATTTTTTTTAAAACAAGTCTTTTATTTATTTTTGCAATATTTTTTAGTATATTTAAAAATAAAAATTAATTGAAAAGCAAGTCGATGGAAAAAACAAACAGATTTAAAGGCCATTAAAAATTACAAAGTTAAGATAAAATGTGATTTGAGTTACTTTTTGACGTTTGGAGTGTAATCAATAAACTACAGAAAAATAGAAGTGAATAGTGAAAATTCGTTCAAATGGATCTATTAAAACAAATTCTGATAGACACTTTTTAACTTTTTGTATCGAAACTTTTTGAAATTTGTAGAAATTTTATTAAAATTTGTAAAAATTTATATAAATTTATAGAAATATGTAAAAATTCTATAGAAATTTACAAAGAGACGGAAAAATTTTTGTAATGAACGGTAGAGATTTGTACAGATTTTCTGCATTTTTTTGAGATCCAAACGTGCCTTTATTATACACCTTGAAGCCATAAAGACCAAAGAGTAAATTTCGGAACCGTGAACTATCATCACAAGACTTACAAACATGATAAGCACACGCCAAAAACCTAGGTGAGCGGACCTAGTAAGAAAAAAACTCTTACGAAATTTTCGAAAATTTGCCCGGGTTTGCTATTCAAAAAGTGTGCTTTACACACACACCCCAGGTCTACCCTTAAGATCCATTAGGTCACAGATTAGCCAGCCAAAAAAAAAAAAAAACTTACAACGATTTTCATTGTTCTGCCGTATACCAAAGGAAATGAAATTTATAAATACGTAAGACCAGTAATACTCAACACTAGTTCCAACTGGATCAACAATTGAGACCAAAACAGTTGGATCAGCGGCTGATGCCACCGTGCTTAGCAATCCTCACTGCCTTATCACATGCCTGGGTGAGGCAAGAGTTCTGTTTCTCTGGACACGTTTGAAATTTATAGTAATATCTCACGGGTTATAATGTATGGAGGAGCATTAGCTTCTTTTCCTCCCACTTTCTTCTTTCTTTGGAAGGCATAAGCATGGACTCACTCAACGGCTACTTCAAACTAGTGAATGCCACAGAAGCAACAGAAAGTACATCAAAGCAATTCTTGCAGTGAAATAACTCTTTTATTACAAGGTATAGTTTCTGCGAAATCAACACCAGAAATCTATGATTCCTATTCTATGTATAAAACCTTGAGCATATTGAATACAAGTAACCTGGAAAGTAATCGAAGCGGCATAATTCAGTTGACACACTGCTTTCACAAAACTAAAATACCAATCACCCAAAAATAAAAATAAAAAGAGAGAAAATGTGGGAAAAGTGGAAATTAAGTGGCATCGGAACCCAAATGCACATGTCAACTGGCCCACAGTAAAATATGCCTTCCTGTATGTACCCCATTAGAACATTGGCCTTGTCGTCAAATTTGTTGATGCTGCAGGCTACAGGCCCTATTTCACACATAAGTGTAAATTTATCAAACATCCTTAGCCAACAAGGTTTTTACTTTTCTCCAGATCGCCTATCCAAGACCTGGGTGTCTACTAATCTTGCTTCACGCTTTCGCTTACTTCTCGAGCTGCGTTTTGATCTGCGTGTTCGAGTTTTTGTAGTATGCTTCTCCTGGCTTTCATCAATGCTAACAGTTTTTTCATTAGACGGAAGTTCAGGAGGAGCATCAGGCCAAGGCGTGCGTTTTGCGGGGATGGTAACCTCCAATGGGGGATCAATGATCCATCTGTGTTAAACAAAGGTAATACTCAGATGAGAAGCAGTGATAAAACTGAGTTGTTTGGCTCACGAAAATAACAGACTGGCTATTTTTTTCATAGCTGGGTGCAACATGACGACAATGCAAAATATTGCACATATATCAAGCTTATAAGGTTGTATACATATCCATGCATAGATTAGGATTAGTAGCTTAAGAAATATTCAAAAACCAGGCGTGGGTCAATACAAATTCCACAAACTGAAGTTGAAGTCATGAGCCTAGACTTGAGTGTGTCTAAACAATAAGAACGAGTCATGAAGACAATTGATTGTCAAAAGTAGTTTTTTTCCCACCATGTAGTGGAAGGGTGTGATGGAGCAATAAAGATCAGAAACTTTGGTTCGTTGTCTGGCAATGAAGTCACAGAAGCACCACTGATCAATCTACTAAAATGGTTAGGCAAGAGAAGTTGAGCATCCCACTGCTCAATGTTGAGCTGACAAAAAATAATTTTAAAGCCACTAAATATCCTTAGTAACCGTGGCTGCAGAATATAATTTACTGCCCATGGATAACAGAAGGCTGGACATTTGGGATAATAAGACAAATAACAGAGAGTAAATATTTGAGACAGTTATGTCTGAAGCACCAGATTGTCCACAGAAATGGTAAGCTATTGGAGACAAATGTGCCTCTATTAAGTTGCAGAATTTTTGTCTCTCAAAAGTTACAAACTGGCAGTGTAAAACAAGCCACAAAAATCTATTTCAGTTAGTGCTGATTACAAGAATAATGGAAAATCAAGGTAAACATAGTTTGTGTGTGTGTGTGTGTGTGTGTGTGTTTATAGAATGGACCAATGCAGATCACATAAATATGTTCACTCCAACCTTCCCCCCCAGAAAAAGGTAAATGTACAAAGAAATCACAGCTAGTTGCATGTCTATTTGAATTCTGCAAAGGTGTGCATCAATCTAGTAATTATTTTGTCAAACATACAGAATTATAGTAACAATTATGGACTTTGTTAAACACATGGAGTTTCAAGGAGAGTGCAAGTATTTTGTTAAGTCACTAACTGTTCCAAAAGTTTAAGCTATTAGGAAATGGGCCCAACAATGTATATCAAATTATTTCAACACTTCCCCTCACATGCAACCCCAATTTGCCCGTGGAGAGCAAACCAAATCAAACAATGTGTCCCTACACAAGTAAACAAAGTGCACAACAATAAATGAGAAATAACAAGATTCAAACCCAGGACTTCCTGGAATCAAAACTCTGATACTATATTAAGTCACCAATTGTCCCAAAAGCTTGAGTTTTTAGGAAATATGCCCAACAATGTATATCAAGTTATTTCAACATTTTTTAAGTTGATCTCTCATTTTTGTTGATAGATGTCTTAAACTCTTATGGGTTGCATACACTACTAAATTTTGCTGTTCCGTGGGCTACAACTGACAAAATACAATTAGGAACCAAAAGGCCCTTAAAATATAGAAATGCATCTATGCAAGGCAGACAATGGCACAGGGCATATATTGCTATTTTGTCCAACCAGGGTAAATGAATCGGAGTAGCAGAATCCAACATTTTGGAAAATCCTCTAGCAGTCAAAAACCCAAAAGACAGCTAATTCAACATCATGGACCTCACAAGCCCTTCATTTATAAGCACACGGATGTAATATTGAAGTGTTTATCCCCCCCCCTCTTCCTTCTATTAATCCTATACGCAAGGGCATTATAATTTATGATGTAATTATGCCTTCATGAAACTACATTGTTTATTATTCTACGTTCCAACGATACCTACCATCAAATAAGTTAGAAAAGGAGGAGCGCATTTTATAGCCTTTACTTCATAATCACCTCGTAGCCAGATAATCGATATTGCAGTTATCCTAATTGCTAGGCAAAGAAAGGAAACCGATTCTTAGAGTTACTGTCAAAAACAAAAACAGCCAAGTACCAAGCCAGAATGCAAAATTGTTACTGCTCATGAACACTTAAATAAAGTCTCAGGTTACCAAAATTAATTGGTCATTGCTTATTCCTCGAGGCACTAAGACAAGAAAAAGAATAGCAGACTTTTCTCACATTCTTATAATATTCAAATCCTCCGAATAAGCGTGGGTATATTTTACAAGTATGCATATTGCATAAACTCATCTATTCTGCAAATATTTGTGTTTTAACGCACATCCCTATGATTTAGATGGGATAAAACCAAATAATTACAATAAAGCTGATCCAATACTTAATTATACCAAAAGAAATATCATGTGGAAATCACTGAAACAAACACAAACTAGGTACAAATGTATATCCAAATACGCAATGACATACTCTAAATAAGGAGTGTTACAGCATTCAAACAACAAAGTAAGGGCAACTCAACTAAATGAACACTCAATGTGTGTTTTTCATCTGCACAAAGAATGGGCCAATAGCTATCTTCATTGTATTTGAAAGCAGCAGGCATCCTATCAAAAGTAGCACTGCGGAAAGCATTTCTTTCATTTGACATTATAGAAGGCTTCAGCAGCCGAGGAAGACAACAAGCTCTTTGCTTGGGCTTAGCAATCAATAAAGTTTGTCCATCAAACACAATGAAACAATAAATTAGGACTGCGCCCTGCTACAAGAATAGAAAAGGCTTTGCCTGGTCTAGATCTCAAGAGGCATACTTAAGACAAATAGGAAGCTTCTATAAGAGAAGGAATTTCATTCCCCTAAGGGCCTTCCTCATTCTCTATTCAAGATAGAATATGCATGAATAAGTGTTATGGAAGAATGCTTGAAGGATAGCCCCTTTTATCTGGAATAGATCTCTGAATCTTTTCAATAAGGGAATATTGTGTTCTTGCTAATGGTTGAAAAGGGCTCTCCTCTCTCACTCTGTCATCCAACGCATATTATGGCACCAGCCCTACTTTCCCTTTTTCCTTCAAGAGCGCTTCCTTTTGCAGGAGAAATTCAATCACAAGCAATTTAATGTCCTTCCTTAAAGCATTCTATTTCACTAGTTCCACGGCCATCTATCTTCCGTTCCTCTCCTCAATGATCCCCGACAAGACCCGGATGATGGCATGGATGCCTAGTGATAGCGTTTGTTGGTAAGTGACTTAGTTTATGATATTACTCTCCATATGTATTATAACTAAGAACACTCTTTCTCTCTCCATATGACTTGTGTTGACTTGGTTATGGATGATTTGTAGTTTGTTGATGTTTTTGGTCTTTCCCCTGTCAATGCATGTAAAAAGAACGGCGACATATGTTGGTTGGATGATGTTGCTGATGTTGCCATGGATATTTTTTTTTTTTTTTAATTTATTTTGATGAATGAATGGATTGATTGGCCATATTTTGGATTATTAATATCAATTTGTATGGAGGATTGATTTTCATTTTTTTTTTTTCATTCCATATAACGTCTCGATGTGTTTAATTGGAGCCTGCACAGATTTTTAGGTTATTTAATTGCACAAAGATTCTAAGGAAAATTGATTTTTGGTTTCATAGCCTAGAAGTTTTTTCTTGGATTTTTTTTCGAGGGTATAGTCTTAAATTTGTTAGTTTTGACACAGAATTGCTAAATGGGGAGATTGATAGGTTATATTTTTAATCCAAGCAACTTAGATGTAGGCTAAGGCATCAGAGTTTCGAGTTAGAATGAACTATTTTGGGGCATCAGAATAGCTAGAAAATCATGTCTTTGCGAATACTCGCAAGAAACTTGCTGGAAAACGGTGCAGCCTTGGGTAGATGCAAGCAAGATCTCGCAAGAAAAAGCTGAGAACTTTGCGAAAAGCTCACGGGATCCCACTGGATTATCACAAGCAACAATTTTCCAATTTTTAATACTGCGTTCGAAAATCCTATTCGCCTAGTAATTCAGCTATATATATTCTGTGACGTCTTTATGGTTTCTAAAAGAGATAAATACATTCAAAGAGTAATTGAAATCAAGGGATATACGTTTTTCTCAGCTTTAACCAATAACTATTCATATTATTCATGCATTTGTGATTCGAAGGATTTGGACAATGCATACTATGAATTTCGCAATTGTTAAGGATTCGGTTGATTTTCAAGGATTGCGTCTTTCGCTTTGGTTTGGTGCATCTAGGATTCAAGCAACGAATCAACAGTATTAGTATAGGTTCGTAAATTCAAATTGTTAGTGTGGTGGCTCCCGTCCCACATTGGTTTTCTCACAAAGGAAGGGAGGTCTTGTGAGATTATAAATAAAGGCTGTTTTTCATTGATAAATGTACTCCAGTCAAAACTTTGGGTAGCGAACTTGTACTCCAGTTAAATTCCTCTTTTGTGAGACGAAAGTTAAAGTTTGTTTTGAGAATTGCTTTGTGGGGTGTATTAGGGTATTAGGTGAGAGGAAAAATTGCGTGATTGTAAGAATTTTTCACATAGTGGATTTTTTTCTCTAAGTACCCATGATCTTTCTCCGGTTTGGAGTTTTTCATGTAAATCTTATGTTCTCCTATCATGTGTGAATTTCTTGTGTTTATTTGTGAGTTTGCCATTATTCATCAAGGTGCTGCCAGAAGGTGATCCAAGTTTCTGCATCAACACAAAAACTATTATGAGGTTTTTGTAACCAAATTTTATATTTATTGTGAAAGAACTTGAGATTTTTTCCCAATTTGAATTTTCTTTGTTAAAATCTTATATAGGGTTTTTCATATGGAAAATACCATTAATGAAAACTATTGAAAAAGACAATTGATCTTAGTAAAACAAATCTATATAAAAAAGAACAAGGAAATAAAAAATGAAGCGTAAGATAAATTTAGTATGAGAGCAAAACAAATAGGTGTATAAAACACAAGAAAAGAAAATTAACCAGCAGGATCTTTCTAGGCCATTTGATAACTCCTTGTAACCACACCCTGTTAGATGCTACCCACAAAAGCGGAGCAACAGGTTAGACTGATTTTGTTTGTTTCATTCATATTGCTGAAACCCATATCTATCTCAATTAAAGTTGGGTTTGGGGATAATTATGCATAAGTGTAACACTAGAGCATCCATACAATGCCTTCAATTATGAGCAAGTACTACTACCATAAAGAAAAGATTAGAAAAGCAACACAGATTCCAAATAAGTTCTATTTAAAATCCAACTGAAATCATCATTGACCCTATAAATGATAAAGGCAAGCTGCATTGCTAGGGCTAGCATCATTAAAGGAGATTTAAAACTAATATAGCAAGAGTAATTGGTAACAAATGACTAACCCGGCAGGAAATTTGCTATCTGCACGAGCTTCAACACGGAGCCACCACAGCAAAACTTTGCGCCCACAACTGCCCAGAGGTTCCACAACTGAAGGGTCCTTCAGAAGAGATAATGGACTCTCCATGTCTTCTCCACCCGCAACTATTGTATCTAGATCTTTTCTCAACTCCGGCTTGTCTTCATCTTCATCTTCAGCTTCTTTCCAGAGCAACCTGGAATTCAACACAAACCCAGACCACTCAAGCTTCCTGGGCAACACAATTGCCCTCTCACCAATATATTTAGCTCTCTTCGCCAGATATGGCAATGAATTGAAAGTGTGCCAGCCAACCAAATTATCCGATGAATTACATGCCGGACCTTGAACTGGAACCGCCACAGTTGAATCCTCTACATCCTCCTGATCTACCGATAATTCTTCATTAGAATTACTCGAATGAGCAAGAATGCCAATCGAAACAGCTCCAATCCATTTCACCTTCTGGATCTCATCAAAGAGCTCCATGCTATGCATATTACTATCATCCGCAAACATCACAATCCCATCAAGTTTTTCTTCTCTCACAACTCTGCTCCATCACAAACCTAAAGCATTATATTCAATCCTAACAATAATCCTTGAAATGAAAACAATTAACTTAAAACAACGCAAACAATATGAGATAGAAAATAGATCCATTAATTCACCTCAAAGCTTGAAGTCGCATCCGAGCCTCCATCCGATGCCGATCTTCCCACGAAATTGGCATCTTCCCATCGAATCTAATGTGAATAACCCGAAGACCCGACTTGGCAAGCAGCGAAGCAGTCTCGTTAGTGGTTCCACCGGCTTCGACGACAATCCAGATGAGATCGTACGGTACATTCATCAATGCATGCATCACTCCAGTCAGATGCAGAGTCTGGAAAGTTCGTACATAGGTCGGAGTGACGGCAATTACAGTTCTGGGGTTCTTGATTCCGTACTGAAGCCTCTGCTCTCTCTGAACCCTCTCAATTATCTGGTGAGCCTTCATGACCTCCACGGGATTCGGATGCGGCCACGGCCGGATTAAGATCCCGTGCCGCCCAACTACCACTCTTCTACTCGAAGCGACGGTTCGATTAACCGTCGACTGGAGGTGCGACAGCGTACTAGAAGAAGACACCGTGGTTAGGGCATCGGCGACCTCGGTAGTCGTGCGGAAGGTGGAGATTGAATGGAGGTTAGTATTAGTGACGGAGGAGGAGAAGAGAAGGAAGAATACCAGACGAGAGAATCTAAAGCCGAGGACGAGGCTGATAAGGCAGCAGAGCCCGTGGAGGACCAGCCAGAAAATCGATGCCGGCGACTTGATCCCGCCGTCAACGGACCCATCCAAGGGCGCTGATCCTCTGAAGCTGTTGTTCCGGCGGTTGATGTAGCTCTGCTGCAACGCCGACAGCTTCATTTCCGCTCTCCAACGCTATTACAGAGCGCAAGAGAGAGTTGATGACAATGGAATCGGAACAAATATGGTGGGTATTGAAAGCAACTCCAGAGACCCTTTGAAGTTTGGGCTTTGGATTGGAGTTTGTTGATGGAGGGAGAGAAAGAGAAAGAGAGAGATGATGGTGGTGGAGGTGACGGAGGTGGGTTGAGCTGTTGGGTTCAATCAAGGATATCTTTGGGTCTACGAATGAATCGATAGATTTGCTTGATCGTCTTCTTCAATTTTACTCTACCACTGTCTCTTCTACACACGATCGAGAGAGAAAACAACCCTATAATCTCGGTTCCAGAATCCAGATAGATACATATACTGATAATATATGCTCGAATTCGGACATTAATGAAGCTTGTTTTCAAAGCACAGTATAAAATCCAAGCGAGGTCTCATTTACTCCCGCTAGTCTCTGGCCTGGGGGGGGGGGTAAAAATGACAGTTCCGGTAACAATGATTCGGTTTGGACTGCTGTGAAAATATATACACACACACACGCACAATAAATAGATTTTGACACTCAATTTTATTTTTTATTAATTAAAATTATAAAATTGCACATAATTCCTTTCACATAAATTTTGTATACTTAAAAATGTCATCAATATCTTTATTTTAATATAATAATTATTATTTTTTAGATATATATAAAATACAACTTACCAATTTTTTTAAATATTTTAATATGTCATCGGGTGATTTTTTTTAAAAAAAATTACTTATTCATATTAATTATTAAGTTTTTCAAAAAAAAAAAAACTTATTTGATAAATCTATCTATATACTTAAAAATTATTTTTTTCAATTCATTAATTTCCATAGTTAGATATTTTTTTGGTAATTTTATTTTTTTAGTACACAATTAACAAGAAAATATATCAAAAATTCTATTTTGTATATAAGATTGGTGAAAAAAACTAGTAAGAGTGATGGACAAATAGAAATTTAAATTTACAAATGGCCTTATTTTTATGTTTAAAAGTTTTATATAGGAAAAAAAATTCTGAAAGACAAATGAATTTTATTTTCATTTATATTTTTATAAATCATACAAAAATAAATTTAAATTTATTTTATAACTTAATAAAATAAAAATAATTTATTTCATTTTATTTTATTTACATTTTTTGTCATTTTCTTTATTATCTTAATATTTATTTAGTTTTATAAATTATTTATTTTAACATTTACCACGAGTACATTTTATTTTATTATATTATTTTTAAATATATTACTAGACTATAAGAATTTAAAATGATTGTGAAGAGACTTACTAAATGATTTGCTTATGAAGACAAGAATTAAAAAGATAAAAGTTTGTAAATAAAAGAAATAAAAAATTTAATTTTTTATTAAATAAATTATGAAACAAAATAAAATAGAATATATTTTTATATGATCATTAAAAATAAAAATAAAATTAATTTAATCTTCAAAAATAATATTTTATTCTTTTATAAGATTAAGGATGTTTGTTCAAATTTATAAATTTTCTTTCTTTCAAGAATGGTAATTATGTCATTTCAAATTCAACATAAGAATAGTTAGTAAAAAAGATAATTTTGTAATTTTACTAAATTAACAAATGAAATGAAATGAAGTGTAAGAAAGTAATTGTTAAGTGCAAATAGACTTATTATATAAATTTTTATAACTTTTGTTTCACAAAAATTATATACCTTGGAAAGATGTATTTGATAAAAATTTATACAAGTTAGAAAAAAATTAATAAAATTTAAAGAAAATTAGAGAAAAAAATTAAAAAAATTCTAAAAATTAGAAAATTAGAGAAAATTGAGAGTTAAAAAAAATTGAGAAAGTAATTGAGAATAATAATATATATATATTTTTGTCAAGCAACACAAACCACTGGCCGAAATGATAAATACTATAATCTAGGAAGAGATGTCAAAGAAACTGATCCATAAAAATAAGAAAAAGAAAAAAATGATGTTTATTTATTAAAATTCAAAAATATTTTTTACCAAAATTTTTTATCAAGAAAAAGAGAAGTACTAGAATGATATGGTAATGATATTTTTGATAATATAATATATTTTTAGTGAATTTTATAACTTAGGCACCGTTTGGTGTGCTAAAAAACAAAAAAAAACTCTCTAAAAAACTCTGAAAATCTCTAAAAATTATTCACTTTTTATCTCACTGCACGAATTACGAATTCATAATTTATCTCACCTTATCTCATTTTATCACACTTTTTATCACTCCAAACACACCCTTAAAATAATAAACCCACAATACAATCACATCATTTTGTTAAAAATCTTGGTATAAATTTTTAGTTATATAGTACTTTCTTAAATTTTACTTTGACGATAAGTATCTCTCGCCTCCTAACTCTCCACTTTAAATGCATTTAGCAAATTAATTCAAATCACACCCAAAAAAAAAAAAAAAAAAAAAAAGAAGAAGTGTTAAAATTTTAAGTTATGAAGTATGCTTATTTAAGTCAAGGCAACTAGTTATACCCAAATATATATATATATATATATATATATTATTTTTGGAATTTTTGTTTTAAGAAGGTGTAACTTTTGTATTATGGCTATTTTACACATCATAATTGGACAATAAATTTTAATCTGATGCAGGAAAAATAAATAAATAAAACCTCTGCGTAAAAAAATTTATGTGACTACAAGCAAGTTCAGTATTAATTTCATTTTACACTATTAGTAGAGAAGGATGAAGAATCATTGTCTAACAAATTGCTGCAGAAACAATCAAAATTCTCCTTATCAATTAATTAATTCCAGGGCCACCAAATGTGAGAGAGAGGGGTTGAGATTTGGTCAACCATCTACCTGCAGAGAGGGCGACCCTTGATTTTGATTGTGTTAGAAAAGCATGCAAAACATGCCAATAACAATTTAACCCTCTGATTGCTTCAGAATTTTCTTGCTCTTTCTTGTCAACCAAATGAAGCCAAAAGCAACCAGAGACATGCTTAACAATCAGTGAAAGCTGTAAATGACTACCATCAAAATGGTGAACTACGACTTATGGTCAGATGGAAGATTTCAAGACTAATTTATAACTAATTTAATTTCAAATTCGACTAAATAAATTACTTTAATTCAAGTTACTCAACTCAATTAAAGTCAAGACTTAAAATTTCGCAATTCAAGCTTGAAATTATGTATTTTCAAGATCGATCAAATTTTTTAAATTAAACTTAAACAACCAACTAATTAGCACAATTCCGCTGAACCTAAGGGTTGTTTGGTTCATTAAAAGATACCAAAACATCTCTTAATTTTTTCTAATCAACACTTTTACACTTTTTTTTTTTTTTATAAAAATTAATCATCCAAATACCATCTAAAATAACTAGACTTGTTTAATTAAAATTCTACCCTCAAGAGTGCTCAGTAAATGAAACCCTGAGGTGGCCTGATTTTTGAAGGTGAAGAGTCTCAATTATAGAAGTAGAAACGTAAGTTAGAATAGTGACATGTTACTCGCTATACGGCATGGTGTTACAACAAAATTGTACAATGTTGAAAAGGAAAAAGGAGCCCCCGTATTAGGGATGCAAAAAAAATCGAACAACTTGAAAATCGAATCAATCCGATCACTTTGGTTCATGTTTATATTATTTTTGATTTGATTCTAAGTTAAAAAATTAATAAATTGATATTTTTTGTTCGGTTCTTGTGTTAATAGGTATTCAATCCGAACCAAACTTGAATTAAAAATAACCTAACCGAATTAACTCAAACCAATCTAAAAAATATAATATTATATATATATAATATTTATATAATTTTATAAAATCAACTAACCCTGTTTAACTTTATCCCTTTCTCTCTCTCCAAACACAGTTGTAATTGCGGATTGAGTTGGCCGTGGGGGGAGCTAATCTTAGTTCTCCGTTTTGGAGCCATAAACATTCCACACTAGTGGTCTTCAATGGTTGGGAAATCCACAGGCAGTGGAGAAAAAGAAAATCTCAATCATTCAAGTCCAGTGGCTATCAACAGAAATCTACTTGTAGGAAGCAGTAGTTATATATCATGAGATACATTTTATTTGTAACTGTTGAATATAATAGATTATTATTTTCTCAACTTACATTTGGGCGGAGCCAACATAAAAATGGACATGATCTAATCCGAGTGGCCTAAAACGAAAATAGACATGATCCAATCCGAATTGGCATAAGCCAAAATAGAACCAATTCAATTTGATATTTTTTGTTCGATTTGGTGTGGTTTCGGGTCCAAAAAGTTTAGAATTGAAAAAAATTGATTCAATTCTGGATTATATATCAACCTAAACCAAATTTGACCTATGCACCACTCTACCACATATTGTGTTAGAATAAAACTAAATAATTGTATGTAAAAGAAAAATGAAGAATAAATTATTAATTATTGTGTTGCTTTAACCGAGCTACGAATTAAACTCTTAAAAGCTTATATGTTAAATATTTTAAAATTAATAAACAAATTAAATAATTGATTTATTTTAAAATCAGGTAATAGTCATAAGTTTTAAAGTTCAGGTTAACCTATTTACTGTCATGCTGTATTCAAGTTGTTTTATCGTATTGTGGTCTATTATTATTATTTTACATTAAGGTATAGATTAAATAATTTTTAAGAATAAATTACACTTAGATCTTGTATTTTATTACCGATTTTTGATATTTTATGTATTCAAGAGATATATGGTAATGAAAATATTTTAGCTTACCTACAATAATTTTATATTGATTTAATAATTAATTACAAGATTGTCACATTAACTATGACTCATATCACTTTGTCCTCTTAGACTAAAAATTATTACATGTTGACCTTTTAAACTATCAATTTATAATAACAAGTCCTTCTTTATATGTACTTTGTTTATAACAGAATTTAGTCAAGTAATATAAATATGAGGTAAAAAAATATTTCATAATAAAATAGATATTTCATAAACTTATATAAAAAAATAACGATAATTTAAATCTCTAATTTTAGTAAATTTTTTTGGACATTTTTGTCAAGTAATATTTCATAGTACGAATTTTTTATTTACAAAATTTTTGTATAACTACTTTAGTTTCTTAATATTTTTTCTCTATTTTACGTGCATATTATTTGAACAAATTTTATTAAAATCATAACTATTATTATAAGAAAGGGACACGTTTGTTACAAATTGATAGTTTAAGGAGTTAAAAGTACTATAGAAAATGTGGGTATAAGTAAGGAAAATTTTTCTCGCTAAAAATCACATTTTTCTCCTTAAAGACTATAAGTGAGGAAAAAATATTACTAGTAGATTTATTAGCCTATCTTTGATCACTTATAGCTTTTAGTGAGGGACTTATATTTTCTTTACCTATAGTTACTTTAAGTGAGGGAATAAGTTCTATTGCCTATTCTTATCTTTTAACATGGAATAAGAGTTTTTCTCACTAAAAATAACTTTGAGTGAGAAAAAAATTTTCGTTACTTATCCTGACTTTTAGCGATAAAATCATACTTTTTCACTTATAGTAACTTTTGACGAGAAAATTATATTATTCACCTATAGTGATTTTTGACGAGAAAATCATTTTCTTGTAATGATGAGTAATATTTTTTAGTTGAGGGTGGTAAACTAATATTAAGCCATAATTCAAGAGTGAGTGTTCGTGTGATTAATCTCTAAATTCTAAGGGTGCGTTTGGTATTATTGTTCTCGTTCTTTTTTTTTTTTTTTTTTTCTATTCCAAATATTTTGAATTTTAGAACGAGGACGCGTTTTATAAATTTTGTTTCAAAAAAAATGAGAATTACTTTCAAATTCTTAAAATTTAACTTATCATATTAGTTGATAATATTAGATAATATGTTTAATTTTTTGAATACAAAGTATAAATGAGTTTTAACTAGTCGAACTTCAAACTTAATATTTTTTAGAGTCAAGTGCAACTTAATTCTTTTAGGCCTTATTAAATTTGATACATAGCTACTTTAATAATTAGTTGCCCGAAATTAGAAAACAAATTTTCAATAGCTAGTGAAAATTTGCATTTTAAGATTCCGAGCCGGCGACCGATAACCATTTGAAAGGAATAAAAATGTCAGCTGGAAAGCACCAATTACACCAACCAGCAAGCTAGCGAGGGGCCAGCCCCGTATCAAACTATTCGGAGCCTTAAGGCCCAGAAAAAAAAAAAAAAAAAAAAAAAAAGCTTAAAAATTTGGGCATTATACTATGGGCCCGTTTGGTTTGAGATTTTTTGCTGAAAATCTCCAAAAATCTCTATAAATCTCTGTTAACTTTATATCACATCAACTTTTTCTCTCACTGCACGCATTACGAAATCTCTCCAACCACAATTTATTTCAATTTATCTCATTTTTTTTTACTCCAAACAACCCCTATATATATTATTTTTATAAATTAAAATAAGTTCTACGGTTATATTTGATAGGTGAGAATTGAATAAAATAAAATGAAATAGAAAGTGCAAATAGAATGAAATGTTCATTCTATTCCTTTATTTGATTACCAAAATAAAAATAATAGAAATATAATAGGTATTCAAAATTTCATAATTTGATTACATATTTTAAATCTGATGAAATAAAAAAATAATAAAATTACTAATATTAATTTTTTAAAACTATAAAGATAAACTTTATTTTTGGATCGCAAATTTGAGTAAAAAAAAAGGATCAGAGGTAAAATGGTTATTTTACAATTCGAATTTGAATTGAACCAAAATTTTCTTAACTATTAAGAAACATGAATAAATATATTTTTGTCTTTTGAAATGCCTAAATAAAAATTTGGCCAAAAAAGACCCAGAGGTAAATAATCATTTTATAGTTTGAACTTAGATCGAACTAAAATTTGTATAACTAATAAGAAATATGTGAATGCTATTTTTTTTAATCTTTTAGGCAGCTTAAAATGTGAATTTGGACAAAAATTGACTAATGAGTAAAATCGTTATTTTACAATTTGAGTTCAGATTGAGATAAAATTTTATTAGTGATTAAAAAACACATCTATAAATATTTTTTTAAACTTTTGGGAAGCTCAAAATACAAATTTGGGCAAAAAACGAACCCAAGGATCAAATGGTCATTTTACAACCCCAAGTTTAGATCCGGTCAAATTTGCTTAGTTATTAAGCTGTATGGATGAATATTTTTATTGGCCTTTTGGAAGCCCGAAATATTAATTTGGTCATTTTACAGCCCGAATTCGAATTTAGGCCAAAAGTAAGATTAAGGGGTAAAATAGTCATTTTATAACCCAAGAGACTGATTGAGATAAATTTTTTATCACAAAATAGTTACTTGTTTTGTATTTTTATTTTTTTTTAAATTTTTGGATCAAATTTTAATTATAATGAAATGGTTATTCTATTACTTAAATTGTAGAATGTTTTTTCCCATTTAATGTGAGACATGTAATAGCATTCTATAGGGATGTCAACGGGGCGGGTATGGGATGGGTATGACCTTCTCCGTCCCCGTCCCCGTTTAGCAATACCCTTACCCTTACCCGTCCCCGTCCCCGTCCCCATCCTCGTTTTGGAGAAAAAAATTTTCCCCATAACCGTCCCCACAAAATAATGAATTCCCCATCTCCGTCCCCTTTTACCCGCCAAATATATTAACTATTACAAATTATATATTATATGTATAAAATAAATATTTAAAATTATTATATATATTAAATAAAAAAATATATTACATATATATATTAAATAAAAATTAAAAATATATATATAATATTTGACTTTGACTGATGCACTTAACCAAAGATGAAGTGGTCTTTATTTATAACCTCACAAGACCTTCACTTTTTTGTAAAAAACTGATGTGGAACTTCTAAAGGAGTCACAACACCAACAAAATTAACAAATAAATATTTAAACGGGTACGGGGTGGGGTGGGGGCTATCGTACCCGTCCCCGTCCCCGTACCCGTGCGGGTAACATTTCAAATCTTCATACCCGTCCCCGTCCCCGCTATTAACATCCCCATACCCTCCCCGAACGGGGCGGGTGAAGCGGGTACCCACCGGGTACGGGTATATTTGACATCCCTAGTATTCTAACTTAATTTTTTGATACCAAATATGAGAATAAACCTGATTCCTTTCCCCATTATAAAAAGGAAAAGAAGTTAAGTTTGAGAGGAGGTTGCATTCAGACTAGAAATCCATTCTGCCGTCTGAATCTCACCAATATCTTCTCTAAAGCTTCCAACATTCAGATGTATCAAGTGTAATTAATAATATCAAGTAAGTCTTTGTATCATTTCTTGTACTCATTAATAAAAATTTATTTTGCATCATTTATATTTTGTTATTTATGTTATTCATTTATGTTTCAACTGAATTATTACAAACAAAAATTATCTTGGTATAGAATTTGTTTATCAATTATAAAACAAAGAATATCTGAAACTGAAAACCATCAAGTAGAAATTTTAGAATCATTATTTATAAGTTATTTTTTCTTAAGAAAAAGAGAAAAATATTATTTAGACAGAATTAAAGAATTTTGTTTTTAATTTTACTATCTTGCTATTCCTTTAATTTTGCATATTTTGCATTTAATTTTTCATATTGTCTTCTTAATTTGCTATCTTGCTATACCTGGGCTTCTCTTGGTATTAGAGCCATAGGTAGAGAGAATTAAGATATTTTAGAAATAGATATTAAGATATTTCTCATTAGTTACGAGGTATTATTTTTATAAATTATGATAAGTTCTAAAAATATTTGAAATTAAGATAAAAATTGAAATTAAGGAAATGATAAAATTAAATTATATATATATATATATTAAAATTTGGGCATTCTTATTGGATTGGTTAAAATGTTATTGTTTATAAGTTCCAAAACTAGTTTTGAAATTAAAATAAGTATTAAAGCTAAGAAAATAATAAATTTAAAATAATTAAATAGATATATATATATCTAAACTATCGGAGATTAAGATTCAAGATAAACATTAAAGTTGAAGAGAAGATAAATTTAAAAAAATTAAATATATATATATTTTAAAATTTGAGACTTTTAATTGGATAAAATTTTAGACATTTGACTAAATTGTCTGATAATTAAACCAGAACGGATACGGAGTCATCTTTCGTAGGGTATTATGGCCATCCCCATGCAAACTTTGAAAGACAGCCAAGAAAACACACACACACACACACAGATATCTAATATATCAACCACAATGCATTTTATAATCACTTTCGGTCACAATACCCACAAATTATATTTATTGCTATGAAGCCCTAATTCTCAATTATTACTGATTAGAATGGAAAGGAAAAGTTGCTAATCCCTTGTTGACAAAGACCAACTCCCCCAAACCAATACCAGCAACATAGGCATTAGGTAGGGTATGAAAGAACCATTCGGTTGTTAGGTTGATTAGCAATAGCATTGTATCATTTGTATTGTTTTTGTTAATTGCCTTCTGAATCCGGCAATCTGTCTTATTGTTCAGCTCTCTCTCTCTCTCTCTCTCTCTCTCTCTCTCTCTCTCTCTCTCTCTCTCTCCAATCTTTTCTTACAACATTACAACATCTACAGCTTCAAGGGCATTGCTGCAGCCTTTAGATTTAACTAGCTCAAAAATATCTCCTTCACTACCTAAATTTCTGGCCGTTCGAGGTTGTTTAGAAGTGGTTTTGCTAGAAGATCAATGCTATCAACTATTTACTCTGGGTAACTTTTATTTCTATAGATAGGCTCTCAAATGGTACTTTTCTTTGACAGTACTGCCATGGTAGTGAACCGATTTCATCTTCACTGACTGGGTTTTGAGAGTAGTTTGGGTTCGAACGTCCTCGCAAAACATGTTATTGGACTTCGGAGTATTTCCTGTGCTGATTATTGTTAACCAGAGTTGCGTTTAATGATGTATATGGTTGCGGCTAGGTTTTCAAGTGACTGATTGACGATGATTGAGCATCTGAAATAGAAACAACAAATTAAAATGGAGTTGGGAATTAAGTATGGCAATTAATTAAATTTCTGGTTAACGATCTCTTGTCGTATCTGTTGTTCAAAATTGGAATTAAATTGCCACTCTCTGTCTAGCTATGAAAGAATCCGAATTAATTAACAAAATAAGCAAGATTGTAAAGGGTCAAACTCACTATTTTTTTTTTCGTACGTGTTCAAAAAATCATTAACAACAGTCAATCACACATGCAAACCGAATCGCGTCGGTCGAATGGGCAACGGTGTTATGTTTGGCTTAAACCCAAGTATGCAGTTCCTTTCCGCTTCCACAAAAGTGCTATACATGTAAATACATAAAACTTCTGTTCGGTATCTATAAAAAAATAAGTAAGTAAATTGCACTTAGCGTCCAGCAACTTCATTATCAATTTTATTTCCCCTTATAAGGGGGACGGATTTGGAAAATTTGTTGGGTAAGGGTAAAATTAAGTAAAAATAAACATTATAAATTTTTAAATGACAAACTTTAGGCACCGTTTAGAAGTTTAAATTTTAACAACTTTTAATATTTTTTACCAAAAATTGTTGATTGTAAATTTCAGTGTATTTCGTAAAATAAATAGTAATTTTAAATATTTTTTAGTAAATTTTTGAGTATTTATTAAAACTTTTGGTAATTTTTGATAATTTTTAATAATTTTTGACAACTTTTAAGTTATGCGGGTCATTGTAATTGAGTAAAAAAAGTGACAAATTTTAATTGATTTGACAATAAAAATTATCAAATGCATTTAAAAAGGTAAATTATCAATTTATATAATATGTATTAAAAATAAAAAATTATCAAATGCATTTAAAATTATTAATTTATATAATATGTATTAAAAATAAAAAATTTATACAAAAAATATATAAAATATATATAAATTTTTTAGTCAGTAAGGGCAACTGCCCCCTCATGCAAAATCCGCCCCGACCTTATATATACTTTAAACCATCATACTTGGCCTTCTATATTTTAAAATCATCTCATTTTATTTGCTTTCATTAAATTTATTGTAGAAAAATGTCGTAGACGTACGCGTAGTGTTTTTTGTTATATTTTTTTAATTTAATTAAAAAAATAAAAAATAAAAGAAAAAAGGGACGATAATTTTTAAAATATAAAATAACACGATTTAAAATATGTGAAAAAAAAAGAGTAAAATCTTTACTAAAGTACATTAAAACAAACCAATTCGGTTTGGAGGCCAAAATAACAGACAACAGAAGGGTCAGATGCAGCTCAGCCTGAATGTTCTCCTCAACTGCTACTGCGATGGGCCGGCCTTTTTCCAAGTGGCCATCACAATTCCTTTGCTGTGCTAGGTTGAATCTAATATGAGATCACCGAAATTTTCAGGTGACAGCATGGGATCACATATTATAAAAATCTAAACACTCAAATCATATATCTATCGATGCTATTATAAGGCAAATATCAAAATTTGATGAAATCTCTTTTTTTTTAATAAATTATTTTTTTAGTGAAGTTTTTTTTTTTTAACTATAAAATCATTTAACTTATTATAACTAATCATACTCTAATGGCATTAAAAAGTAATTTTTCATTTCACGTATTTATGTTTTTATCTATCTTAAATACTCTTTAACTCCCCTAGCAATTTTTTTATATTTTCTTTTAATTGTCTTTAACTATGTATTATTTATTTAAATAACCTTAATTGCTTATTATTTAGTATTTGAGACATTTTTATTATTTTTTTTATAATTTTATTGATCATTAAGAAAAAAAAAATCACACGCATTAAATGTGCACCATCGTCCAATATTAAATAATAAACTACACACCTAGGTTAGCAATCTTAGTTTACTTATCTTTTTATATATATATATATATATATATGGTATTTATACTTAAAATATTTTAAAATTTAATAAATGCGTAAAATAATTAATTTATTTTATAATTGAATTAATTTATATCAAATTCAAACTAATTTGAGTCGTATCGTATTCGAATTTTACTAACGTTCTCGGTCTATTCAACTAACTGATGACCTAATCCTGTACTTTTTCTTAATCCGGCAATCGTGGAATTTAATTATATTATCTTTTCATTCATTATTTTATTTTATGGATGCCATTTTCTTGGATGAAATTGAAATTACGCGGAGTTGTTCCAAGGAATTCCCGCCCATAACTTTGATGTGGTCTGTGACCCATGAAATGAATTGGCCAGTGATTGATGCATTGTGCTTAGTCAAAAATGTATGTTTTGGGTGTCCTGACTTGGGTAATCAAACATTGTGGTCAGGTTAGGTGAAAATTGGTCCAACCATTCATTCATCCATTCATTGGGAAAATTATGTGTGTGTTTGGAGTTGTATAAAAATGTATAAAATAAAATAAAATTATAAAAATAAATGTCTCATAATTCGTGCAGTGAGTGAAAAATTTAAATTTTATTATCTTGTAATTCGTATTTGTAGAAATTTGTAAGATTTTATTTTATTTTGTCAAGCTCCAAACAGAACCTATATACATGTTGCTGTTAGTAAACATGCGAGACAAGAAATAGTTGAAAAAAGGAAAAAAAAAAAAAAAGAAAAAAGGAAGAAATAGTAGTAAGTAGAGACATCAATAAACACAATATGAAATTGAAATCTATTCAAGGCACAGTCTAATTATTGAAGTAAACTGATAACAATTTGTGAACAACTCTGGCTAGTCGCGGGTATAAAAGATAGTGATATGCGTCTGTTATTATTATATGAATAATACATACCTTTTAAATATATATATATATATATATATGAATAATACATATGCACATCAAACATAATATTTAATTAAGAATATCTTATAAGTTTTACCACCCAGAGAATTTGCAACAAAAATCCTGGTGGTGAGCCACCTAAACAAAGAAGCTTTGAGATAAAAATGGAGAAGTTTCGTCTCGCATTGCTTGCTTGGGTGGTAAAAAAAAAAAAAAATTAACATTTTTTTTTAACTAGTTACCTACCAAAAAAAAAAAAACTTAGTTACTAGTTAAAGTTAACTTTTTTTAATAGTTAGGTTTTCAGCATTAATGTGACATTTTTGCCTTAAATGTAAGTAAATAAATTTAGTAATTTTAAAAAAATTAAAAATTTAGGGCTCATTTAGTTTTTTTTATTTTTTATTTTTTTATTTTCTGCTTTGAACTTATTTTTCATTTTACGCTTTTGAAAATAAAAAAGAAAGTTTAAAACATATTTGGCCACTTGTGTTTTCAAATTTTATTTTTAAAAATAGAAAATAAATTTACACATAAAATAAAAAATGACAAAAAGTCGTTTTCAGTATTTTTAATCCAAAATAAGAAAAATTTTAAAATAATAAAATTACAATATTTTCTATTTCTTTATTTTGAGATTTATAAAATATAAAATGAAAACAAAAAATAGAAAAATAAACTAAATACCACTTTAGTAACTAAAAAAAAAGTTAAGTTAATAACTAAAAACTAAACGATTAACTTTTTTTTTCAAACGCACCGTAGGTCTTATTTTAGATACTTTTTCGTCTTATATAATTTTTTATCAAAATATAATTATTATTTTTTTGTTTAATTTTTTTTGTGATATTATTCATACTTCTTAAAAAAATTAAAAGATTCAACAATAAAAAAATAAAAAACACACATATGAACAAAATGAGTCAACTTACTGAAATATAAATTTTCTTCAATGATAACTTCTTGTCATATCATTTACATTTCTCAAGAGAACAAAAAAAAAAATAAATAAATAAAAGGAAAATTTTAGGATAAGCTCTACTTTGCTTCGCACATGACAGATAAGTTTTATAATTTTTTTTACAAGACCAATAAATTTATGTTTTGAAATATATTTTCAACTAAAATAAAGTTTAGAAGTCTAAATTTTAACAATTTTTAGCATTTTTTTACTGAAAGTTGTTAGTTACAATTTTTAGTATTTTTAGTGAAGCAAGTAATAATTTTTAGCAACTTATTGGGTGTGTTTGGAGTTGTATAAAAGTGTATAAAATAAAATAAAATTGTAAAAGTAAATATCTCGTAATTCGTGTAGTAAGTGAAAAATTTAAATTTTACTATCTCGTAATTCGTGTTTGTAGAGATTTGTAAGATTTTATTTTATTTTGTTTGCCACCAAACGGAGCCATTATAACTTTTGTTTGTTTAGTAAAATTTTTGACAACTTTTAATAATTTTTTGTAATTGTTACTAATTTTTAGTAACTTTTGAATTGAGAAGTTACCGTAACTGAGTAGAAAAGTGACAAAAAAATAATAATTTGCCAAATACTTAAAAAGAAAAAAGTTGGTAATTTTTTACTAAAAATTATAACTCTAAATGGCCCCTAAGTTCATATTCTATTTTTATGTGTATTCTTTTATGTACCTTTATACTTACGATTGCCTATCAAAGCATCAATCTAATGATATTTTACTAAACGTGAGTATAAAAATTAAAATATCATAAATATATGTATATAAATGTAAAATATACACATCTATATGGGAGATCCATTAGGGCCCACTAATTATAAATGTTGGATCCACCTACACACACATAAATAATACCAAATAATATTACATGACTGTATTCTAAATTTTTAGGCTCAGTTTGGGAATAAATTTATTAGTTTTTTTTAACTAGCTACTTGGTTTAAGAACAAATTTAGTTAACTTTAGCTAGTTAAAAAAAAAACTAGTTAAATTTGTGTTTGAAAAGGAAAAAAAAAGTGATTTTTTTTGAAGTAACTAACTTGTTTTTGTTAATTTGACATTTTTACATTTTTACATTTGAAAGTTAAAAAGAAGGTTGAAATATAAGAGTGTAAATTTAACCAAATACTATTGAAGTAACCATTAACTTGACTAATGGCTACCGATACCGAACGGAGCCTTAGTCTCCATCGTTATTCAAAACAAACATTAGATAATGTATCAAGTCTATTTTTGCGTCTTTGGTTTTGTTTCTGGTTTGAAAGTCGGCCATTTATTATCATATTGTCTAAGCCACGAAAGTCTTGGTTTGTAGCTTCAACCAAAAAAAAAAAGTCTTGGTTTGAAAGTCTCCATTTTGTTTTTAGTTTTATTTATATTTATCTTCTTCAAAATAAATAAATTTTATTATAGTATTTTTTTGTTTTAATTTTTTAAAAATCAAAAAATTTGTCCGTATAAAAATAATTGCTTTCGACGGATGGACGCATGTTGAAGGTTTGTTGTGTTTGGATTGAATTTAGAGTCCACGAAGAAGGAACATTTTTAATTATTTGACAAATTGTCAATATATAATTAACTCATATAAAGATTATATTTGAGATTTTACCCGGCAGGGAAAGACAATGGCATAGGTAAATAATTACGTATTAATTGATTTTTTTTCTTTTTTATTTCTATATTTTGTGAATTCACCCTACAAATTGCCCAAAAACGACAGCAGGTATATACGCCACGTCAATACAGAAAGGAACTTGGTGCGGCAATTGAAAAAAAAAAAAAAATCACTGCGCATAATTATCATGTCAACTATATGAGCTGAAATTAAGCCTGCAAAGTAAGAAAAATCAGAAAAAATAACTGGAGAAGGTCCCCAACTAGAATCCTTTAATGGTAAAGTTAAGAAAGGCTTGAGAGCAATAAACAAAAAATAACGACTTACAGTTGACAAATAATAAGTATACTTAAATTTTGGTGCTTAAGTATTGTATTTATAATAAGATTAAATGAATAAATAAATATAAAAATAATTGAAATATCATGATTTGTATATTGTATATATATCCTAAATAGTAGTCTGCTTTGTATTAAATTCCTTTTATTCAGTATTTAATACTTTTCACTTAGTATTAAATGAGTATTGGTGAAATGTGTATAATGGGCAAAATCTAATCTTGAGGTATGCCCTAGTGTTACATTTATCTGTCATTTGTAAATTAATAAATTAACTGAGTTAACTTTAAGGTAATAAATTTAATTTATTTATTATTATTTTACATTTATGATTTGAATTATACGAGCTTAATTTTATTTGGTGGTGAGCCTAATTATGGTGATCAATAGACAATGAGGTCATTTGGCAAACTAAACTTTTACTAATTTTGTATAAAATTATGATATGTGTCACTTTAGTTTGGTGTCGAGTATTTAATAAAAATTTATTAAAATGAGTAAAAATTAGAAAAATGTGATAAAAATAAAAATAATAAAAATTAATTTTGTGTTTGCTAGTAGTTGTTTTTTTTTTTTATCCTAGTTAGCATCATTTAAATATATATATATATATTCAAATTACATTAAATATAGAATGATGTATTAAATTATTTCTTTTAATAATAATTAAATTATATAAATTATTTATTTCACGTTACGCAACGACAACGGGGTACTTATGGGAATAAACTCTTTTTTTTTTTTTTTTTTCACGAAGATATATATATATATATATATATATTTCTGTTTCTGTGGGGGCAAAGATAGCGAGGAAACATTGGGACACATTAACTCCAGAGGTTTGAAGTCAAATTTTTTCCATCAATACACAGCAAGCAAAACAACCAATAATTCTCCAATCAACCCAAATCGGACGGCGTGGGACAGTTGATTGACCCGATCACGTTCCTATATACTAAGAGGGTGTTTGGCAGTTAAAAAATTAGTAAAAAAATACCAAAAATTAATTTTTGTGTGTTTGGTAAAATCACAAATTTTGTCACTTTTTTGATTTGTTACAGTAAAAAGTATCACTCCATAATTACAACTTTTTTAATTTGTTACAGTAAAAAACATATCAAATACCCAAAAGTTACAATTTTTTTGCTTTGCTACAGTAAAAAATTTACCAAACACCTAAAAGTTATTAAAAAAATACTAAAAATTTCACTTAGTTCAACCAAACACACAAAAAAATGTAAAAAAAATAACCAAAAAACTACCAAAATTTAAATTTTTTTTTAACTTCCAAACACCCTGTAAGAGTTCGTTTTGGGCACCTTGGCTAAATGAGTTATGGGGTAAATAATTTATTTGTTTATTTATAAAATGATTAAATTTATTATTTAATTTTTTAATATTTTTTTAATTTTTAAAAATAAAAATATTAAATTAACAAAAATTAAATAAATAAAAGCCATTTTTTTAACTACCTGCTAGGTCGCAAACACCTATTTTACTTTCCAACCTAAAGTTAAAGGGTCCACTGTGCCCCATTTAGACCAATTCGCCCCCGTGGACCCCACAGTGCAGAAAAGGTCAATGCCCCTCGCACAAAGTTTCATACTTGGGTATTAAAAAATTAGGAATTTTATTTGTCTGCACAGTCCTCGAGACGATCTAAGACAGTGCGTAGACTCCGTTTGTCATCGGAAACAACTTCCATAAATTTCTAACAACCCTTCTATCATTAATTTTTCTATCATTACGAATTTTAAAAAATTTTAATATTTTAGCTAAAAAAATAAAAAATTTAAAATAAGTTAACTGAATGTGTAAATTTTTTATACAATCATTTTTTCATGTCGAAAACTTTCAAACGAATACTATTATTGTTATTTTTTGTAAATTTTTTTGAATTCATGAGAACAAATTTGTAAAACCGTTACCATGGTTTTCATAAAAAAAGACGCCAAAATCAACCCCAAACTATATTTTATCTCAATTTATCTTATTTTTTCTTACTCCAAATGAGACCTTAATTGGCAAAAATTTGACTAAAATATATAATAAAAGCACAAAAATTTAATGTAAAAGTAATATATAATAAAATTTAATTAAAAAAATTATAAAAAATTAATAAAAATTAATAAATTTTAATTAATTTTAGTTAATTAAACACTCTCAAATAAGCTAGGGTTGGTTGGGATAACAAAATTAGTTTTGAATTTTTTGAAAATTATTATTTAATGTAATTTTGTATTAAAATTAATTTTTTAAAAAGTGTGGTTTGTAAAAAATATAAAAAATTAAAAAATTTATACCTATTTTAAAAAAAAATTAAAAAAGTTAATTTTTTCAAACGCAATAGGCGGTGTTCAGAATTACAAAAAGTTATAAAAATTGATAAAAATTATAAGTTTGTAATTTGTACAGTGAAATAAAATATAAATAATTTTTAAAAATTTTTAATATTTTTTTGATAAATTTTAGAGCTTCAATAGAAATTTAAGATATTAAAAACTATAATTTTTTAAAAAATTCAAAATTTAATAAAAAATTATAAAAAAATGAACAGGGAACCCAAACGGAGTTTGTTATATGCCTAGAATTAAAATAAAGATTGTTTGTCTATGGTTAGATCGTAGTCGCACCTACACTTTTTGACGGAGGAAGGAGAAAGAAAGAACAATAGCCAGAGCAAGAAAGTGATCCTCCATGATCAGTTGAGTGATTAGTCACCTGCTTTTGGTCCCTTTTACCCCTCGCCAATGGCATCGTTTGACCTCTACAGATAGAGATAAGAGAGAGAGAGGGAAGTGGTGCTTATTATACGCACTTTACTTCTTGTATCGATCTGCTGTGTTTATCAATACTCTGTTTCGATCCCCGTGTTTGATGGTGGTGTAGACATGGCTGTGGAGCTCGCGATGGGTTACAGAAACAATAGCTTCGCGTCGCAGACAGAGGAGAACGCGGCGGTGCAAGAGGCGGCGGCTGGGCTTGAGAGCGTTGAGAAGCTCATAAGGCTTCTGTCTCATAAGGGCGATCAAGTTTCGGCTAATTTGGAGAAAAGATCGTCCATGGAGTTGGATTTGGATTGTAGAGCCGTCGCCGATGCGGCTGTGACTAAGTTCAAGAGGGTTATTTCTCTTCTGGGTCGGGCCAGAACTGGGCATGCTCGCTTCAGAAGAGCTCCTTTGAGTTCACCCCCAAATCAACAAATCAAAGAATCCCACGACGTCGTTTATTGCCCAACACCAATCCAACAGGTCCCTTTCACCGTTCCTCACCCCCTTCTTCAATCTCAGCTTGATCATCTCGGGATCGTGAAAAATGGAGTCGTCGACCGGAAGGATTCCGCGTCCAAGACGATTAATTTCTCGTATTCTTCGCCGGTTATTTCGGGCGCCAACTCGTTCATGTCGTCCTTGACTGGGGATACGGATAGCAAGCAGCAGCCTTCCTCGTCCTCGGCGTTTCTTATTTCGAATCTGTCTCAGCTCTCGTCCGCCGGAAGGCCGCCGTTGTCGTCGTCTTCGTTGAAGAGGAAGTGCAGTTCGTCGGAGAACGCAGGTTCCGGCAAGTGCAGTGGCTCTTCCGGCCGCTGCCATTGTTCCAAGAGGAGGTTTGTACTCCTTTTGTTCCTTGTCCGCTTCTCACATAAAATATATGTAATAATATAAATATACTCATATCTTTATCTGTGTTTGATCTTTAACTTTTGTTTTATGGAATCAGAAAGCACCGGCAGAAGAGGGTTGTTAGAGTTCCGGCGATAAGCTCGAAGATGGCTGATATACCACCCGATGATTACTCTTGGAGGAAGTACGGCCAGAAACCCATCAAAGGATCTCCACATCCAAGGTAAATTAACCTGTTACAGTAAGGTGGGTTTGGAGTTGTATAAAATTATATAAAATAGTATAAAATTATAAAAATAAATGTCTCGTAATTCGTATAGTGAGTGAAGAATATAAATTTATTATTTCGTAATTTGTGTTTGTAGAGATTTGTAGGATTTTAATTTTTTTTAGAGCTCCAAACGGAGCCTAAGTACATTAATGAATAGCCAAATTATCTAGTAAACAGTATATATTTTGAGTTTAATTAATAATTTTTTTTTCAAGCCACATCAATACTAGGTATTTTACTAACTGTCTATTAAAAAATTAATTTTTCAAAATTGAAATTCATTGTTTTCTTCAATATAAAGGTCATTGTTTTCTTAACAAATAATAAATAATTATTTAACCAGTGAACAGTAACTCGGTAAAAATAAAAAGTTATTATAGCAGGAGCAAAAATAACTGTGCCTTTGAAGAGTCTAGTGCAAATAATTTTCTTCATATTTATTAACAAAAATACATAAAATATTTATTTACTTATTCTGTTACCTATGCTCTTATAGGCCTGAAAATAAAGATTATTAAAAAAAAAAGGTGAAAACACTAATTTTACCCTTACGCTGATCCGCAAACCGAGTTCACGAATCCGAGTTCTAACGAGTCAGAGACTCGCATTTTTTTTTTGGGGGGTTGAAAACAGGGGGTACTACAAGTGCAGTAGTGTGAGAGGGTGCCCAGCACGAAAGCATGTGGAGAGGGCTTTGGATGATGCAGCGATGCTGATTGTAACCTATGAAGGAGAGCACAACCACTCTATCTCAGTTGCTGAAACTAGCGGTCTTATATTGGAGTCTTCTTAGGATTTTCGGCTTTTTCATTTCATTATGTTAGCGTTATTATGTGCAGAGCTGTAACAGTTTATTAGTCCCTTTTAATTTACTAGGTGAGTTCAATCTAATGACTCAGCTGTGTCTCAAAGGAGATTTTAGTGGGTTTATTAGGTTTTATTCCTTGTACAAGGCAAGATTCTCTGCTTCTCTCTCCATCTGTCTAAGTTAATGGGCATCCATTGACAATTAGGAGGGGAAGCGAAGAAGATGGTGGCTTTGGTAACAAATTTCAAAGGAAGAAAGTTGCTTGGGATTCCCTCATTCGTTGCTTTAAAATTGGTTCTTGCCTTTGGATGCTAAAATTTAGCGCACAATGCTTCATTAGTCCTCGTCGTCACTTTAGTCCTTCCTTTTTCTGGTTGGAATTAGAAATAGAGATTAAAAACAAAAAGGATAAGCACTTAGTCAAAATCCACAAAATGATGCAATAGTCTTTGAGAGAGACAGAGAGAGAGGGAAACAGCATTCCATTCAACTCTCTCTCTCTCTGTCTCTCTCTCTCTCTTTTCTACTTTTTTTTTTTCTAGTATTAAGCTTAACGTTTGTTGCTTTAAAAAAAAAAAAAAAAAAAGCTTAACATTTGCTAACCCATAAGAATAGAATGTGCCTTTTGTTTTTTCTTTCTTTTTTTTTTAATTTTTAGCTATGTTATTTGTATTTATAAAAAAAATTAAAATAAAAGAATTCAAATTTGAATAAAAAAGTCTTTAGCCATCTTACTCAAATTCGAAACTAAAAATTAAAAAAAATTACTCGAACGTGGATTTTCTTCTATTAATTTTTTTTTACTTTTATTAAATGCAAATAAACATACCAAATAAAAACTATTCAAAACAAAATAAAACAAAATTTTGAAAAAAAAAAAAAAAGATTCTTCAATGACACCACATACAACCTAAAATAGGTAAGCGGCGTTAGAGAGGATTTAAGTCGGAGAAAATTCGTAAAATTTGGAGAAAATTAAAGAAATGTAATAAATGTTAAAAGAAAAAGTTATAAATATTTTAATGTAGAAAATTTTGACCAAATAAATTGAAGAGATTTTAAAATTTTTATAATTTTTGATATTTCAATCGTCACTTTGGTAGTGTTTGGAATGATTAAAAAAAATGTGATTTGGGATAACTTTTGACGTTTGGTATTTTTAATCTAAATCATATTTTTTAGAGATGAATAGTGTAACTTTTGGACTTTTGTGGTAAAAAGTTAGAGAGAGAAACCATATAAACGGTTTTTTAGGTCCGTTTTCATGGATTTATGTCAGAATTTTTTCTGAGAATTGTTAAACTTTTGAACTTTTGCAGGAAAAAGTTGGAGAGAGAAACCATAGAAATGGTATTTCAGGTTTGTTTCCATGAATTTATGTTAAAATTTTTTTAAAAAATGTTGAACTTTTTAACTTTTGCGTAAAAAAAGTTAGAGAGAAAATCCGTGGGAATAATTTTTTTCGATCCGTTCCCATGGATTTATGTCAAATTTATTGAAATTTATTGAAAAGTTATTAGGAGTTGTGAAAAAGTTATTGGGTTTGTAAAAAAAAATACTAATGTTTGTAAAAATTTGTTAGAATATGTAAATATATATAAAAATTTATAGGGATTTTAAAAAATATGAGATAATCAAAATGTGTTAGAAATTTTTAGGGGTTTTAAAAAATTTTTAGAGTTATTTTTTAGCACATCAAACAATGCCTTAAAAAAAAAAAAAAAAAAAAAAAGCAGGTGTGGAAGAACCTTGCGGCAAAAAATTTTCAAAGTAGAAAATCAAAGTATAGTCGGAAAGTCAAAATGAGCGGGTGCATGGGTCTTAAATAAATTCCTTTTATGCGGCCCCCACAAGTGTTTTATTGGAGTTTGTTCAATTTATGTCCAATGGGCAAACGATAAATTATTAAATTTTTTATTTTTAAATAAATTTGATTAGTTTTTTTAGTACAGTTTTATATTAATAATAATTTAAATTTATTTTATTAATAAAAAATATTAATAATTTATTTTGTGCCTATTAACATGGGCAGACCCATGTAAATACAAGAAGGGCAAATGACTATCTTAATTTTAAATTTGAAATTATTAAAATACCCTTTATATTTTAACTTTATTAAAAAATTAAGGTGGCATTTGATTTACTTTTATATTTTTTATTTTATGTTTCTGTTTTATATGTTAAAAATCTTAAAACGAAAAAATAGAAAATACTTTATTATCCTTATTTTGAGATTTTTTTTATTTTTTGTTGAAAACTCTTAAAATGACTTTTTATTATTTTTTATTTCATGTGTAAACTCATTTTTAGTTTTCAAAAATAAATTTTAAAAACACAAGTAACCAAATGAATTTTAAACTGTTTTCTTTTATTTTCAAAAGTATAAAATGAAAAATGAGTTCAAAATAGAAAACAGAAAATAAAAATAAAAAATAAAAAAATAGAAAAACCAAACCAAATGACCCCTAAATTAATTTAAAATGGGGATAGTTTGCCCTTATTAAAAAATTAAGACTGATTCAAATTTTTAACAAAAAAGGAATTTACAAGAAGTATCAAAGTCGAGTATTTATTGTGAAATAAAGTGTATTATCTCGCTATACTATTTGAATGTTTTTTTTACATAATTTTACTAAATATATTATACAAGATAATAAAATTTTATAGATAATAAAACTTAATAATTTTATATATATATATTTTTTTCTATCATGGGAAACATTTCTATTAAAACTCAAGTACTATTGAAAGAGTTAATTAAATTATTAAACTGTAAAAATATATTTATTGGTTTAATGTTCAAAAACCCTAAATTTGCCCCTGCCTAATAAAAACAAATTAAATAAATCCATTTCATTCTTACCCCTTTTTCCTTGTTTCCTTCCGTGATTTGCTTTTCTTCAACGTCAAACCTTGCTTGTTGAATGGTCCCCTCTGGACACACATGCCTTTGTCCTACTCTTGAGACTGTTCAACGCAAATACTTGTTTTCGAAAGTCATGTTTGGGCATGGTGGCTGTGAGTAAGGCATCGGTTGAAGAGGAGAGATGGAGAGAGAGAGAGAGAGAGAGAGAGAGAGAGAATCTGATGCGTTGGATGTTTAGTAAAACATTCATTTTGCTGAGTTGTTACGTTAGTTAAACATCAATTTTTCCTGAGTTAGGTCGAGCATGATATGATTTATTTTAAATCAACTAAAAAGTTATTAAAATATCTACTAAACACTTAAAAATTATCAAAATTTATTAAAATTTTTATTTATTTTACCAAACATACAAAAAGTTTCACTTATCAACTCTGTCAAAAAGATTATAAAAAGTTATTAAAAGTTGACTTCAAAACAGGGTCTAAGGAGATGTTTGATAAATGCCAAAAAAAAAAAAATCTAACCTTTTTACCTTTTTCTAATTGCTTTTATTTTTTTGTCAATTTTCCCTAATTTTTTACGTAAAATTTATCAAAAATATTCTTTAACTTTTACTAATTTTTTTTTATTTTTTCTAAATTTTATAAGTTTTTATCAAACACTATTTTTTTTTCAAAAATAATACGTGACAATAGTAGTACTAAAAGAAAAGTTACAAAAACTGCTATTTTGTTGCACTCGAAGTGCACTCTCATAATCCAGATTTTGGAAAAATTAGGCTTAATTTTGGAAAAATAGAAGAAGTCAATCTTCTTTTCACATTTGTTTTTTTATTTTATGTTATTTTTTTTCTGAAATTTGAATTTCTTTTAATTTAAACAATTTCTAGACATATTATTCACGTTAATATTGTAAAAAAAATATTTTAAAATAAAAGAACTCATACACGAATTAAAAAAAAAAAAACACACACACACACACACAACTTTCTTTCTCCAAATGTCAATTTTCTTATTTGGAAGTATTTTTTAATAATCTTTTTACAAATCTAAATAACATGTTTAAAAATTACGAAAGGTAAAAGAAAAAAAAATTGTGTGAAGAAGAAGTCATAGAAAACAAAACAAAATAAAAAAAAAAAAACCAACTTTTTCTACGTCACCGAGCTAAGCCATAGGCTTAAATAAAAACATACTTACGACTAAAAAAGTCATTTTTTAATTGTTTGAAATATTTTTACATTTAAGTATTTTTGTACATAGAGGGTCAAAAATTATGCTTGAGGATCACCACATACTCAAGGGCCACCACAACATGCAACACCTTCTCACCTCTTGGTTTACCAAAATTGGGGAGGAAGAAAACTCTACTAGCCATACTTTTTCTCGCTATCTTTACTTCCCGATATGAAGAACATGGGTCATGTTCAATTGTTTATTATAAAAAAAAAAATATGTTCTAAATATGGGGATTCTCTCTCTTTCTTTCTTATTCTCCTCTTCTTTTATGCTGGAAACCACCATTGACTTTGGCGTCAAAGTGTGCCTGGGCCGTTGTCACCGATTAGACTTCTAATGTCATATCTTTTACAATGTTATTTACAGCTTAAATGTAAGAGATGAAGGGAGGAAATTTATATAGGAGAGGCACACAATTTTTTCTCTTCAAGCTGGTTAAGAGTCTCTTTTACCTGTTCATGACTTTGAGTTCAAGTCTTCTTCCTCCCCCTTATAAAAAAAAAAAACTTTACCTTTAAAAAAAAAACAATTTTTTCTCTCTATTATATTTTTTAAATGTAAATAAAATGTCCAAAAGACAATAATTTTAGTGGCACATAAATTTAAAATTTTGATTTCCATATTTAAGCAAAAAATTATATATTCCAAAAGCAACCTTCTTTCGGTTCTTTTTACACTTAAATATATTTTTTAATCAAGCCTATTTGCAATGCATTGAATTCTATTGCTACAGTTCATATTTTTTAAATTTTTTTTTTGAGTTGTCGTATGTTCGTAACTTTCTATATAAATTAACAAATAGCTCTATATTTATATAGTTTAAAAATTCTTTTAACTCTAGTTTTCAACAATTCAAACTTTACATAATTTTAAATAACATAAAGAAAGATACAACCAATTTCGTAAAATGTAACAATAATATACGTAGAATAATAGATTAAAACTTTGAATTGTCATATTTTTTTTGTATAAAAAAACAAATAATTCAATATTTATATGAACGAAAAGTTATTTAAGTCAAGTTTCTAATACTACAAACAATACGTAATTACGAGTTCTATAAAAAAAGTTATAATTGTTTTCGTGTAAAATGTAATTGTACTTTCATAAAATAACAAATGATCAAAAAGAGTGATTGACTAATTTATTTGTCTAATTTGAATTATTTTTTCAATTTGACATCTTTTTAAGTATAAAAGACACACGTCAAATAAAAGATAGGGTCAAGTTGTGGTTATTCCACGTAGAGGGGCTTGTTAATTGAAAACGCTTGTTCGAGGGAACAACCGTCCATCCGTCGGAGGTATTCATTTGAACGAGACTTTTTGGTAAATGGTTCGAGGGGCGAGACATACAATATTTTAACTTTGAACCAGCTAGAATAGTTAAGATCTTTTTTTTTTTTTGTTCTTTTGTTTTTTTTATGACCTGTAACCTGAGTCGGGCAGAGCCCTTTGGACTCACCCCAACTTGCCAAACTGGGGAAGCAACCCGACCCAAGGCATCCCACCGTTTAAGTCTCGGTAGTGCACCTGGGACGATTCGAACCCCCACACTCCAGTATGTAAACTCTGGAAGGGGTTCGTCTCGACCACCAGGTTAGACCGCGGGGTCGAATAATTAAGATCTTCATGGATGCTGTTTCAAAATACGTGACCACATCTAGAAAGTTTGCGAGTCTATATCCACCATTACATAATATTTATTATCAGGCCTTAGTTACGCTTGAACTCAATCGAGTCAAATTAGGTCCATTATAATTTCAGGTATTTTATATAAAAACACTTTATATATTTCTCCTTGTAAAAGTATTGCAAGTGGAGTTGAGTTTAAGTTTGTTATTTATTTATTTATTTTATAAAGTTTGATTTATTCACGGCATAAATGAAATAGCCTCATTTTTTTGACTAATGGATTTTGAATGTTCATGTGCTGTTCAATTCAAGCAAACTTCTAATTTTTTTTTTTATCTATTAAAACTATTTTAGAGTAATTAATATTTTTAAATATGTAAAATTACTAATATAATCCAAAAATATTTTATGTTGATATGAATTAAATATTAACATGTAAAAGAAATATATTCAGGTACTGTTTGACAAGTTAGATTAATTGACTTAATTGTTTATTTGTTAAATGATCAAATTTATCATCTTATATTTTAATATTCTTTTAAACTTTTAACAACAAAAATGTTAAATTAATAAAAATTATAAATTAATTTAAAAAAATAAAATTTTTTTCCTGCCCAAACATCAATAATAATAATAATAATAATTAGTTAAAAAGAAGTCATCTATTTTAATTCTCAAACCAAGCCTTAAGGTAAAATCAACAATTACTATTGGTCTATTGCTACTCTCTTAAGTCTAAATTGATAAAATAAATTTACTCTCCATACGCATAAGCAAAGATGTCGGATCAAACCGCTCTCGGTTTCAAATAGGGTCGGACTCGGCCCAACCAAATTACCAAACCCAGCCTTCAATCCAGTAACACGAACGTTTTCACTTCGTTGCCACTCGAACCCGGCGGCGGCGAGGGCTGCGCTTCCGCTCCCATCGCCTCCTCTTCCGCCGTCATTTTCTCTATCTTCACCAATCACAACCCGTCTCTCAATTCTTTTTTCTCACCGATCGGCGGATTCATGGCTACCTCTTCATCTCTCTTTTCGCTTCCGGCGGAAGATATCAACGACCGCGTTTGCTCGGAAACCACAGAATTCTCCAACCCAAGCAGCCGCCGCCGCCACCAACAAGAAGAAGAGAAAGAACAAAGTGAACAACAGCAGCAAGAAGGTGGTTCGTTGGGTGTTCAGTGTCGGTACTTGAGCCGCGATTCGCGGGTCGAGCGAGCCTGGGCTCACTGGAAAAAAAAAATAGGGCAACCCAAGTTGATTGTGGCCCCCATGGTTGACAACTCGGAGCTTCCTTTTCGAATGCTATACCGCAAGTATGGAGCTGAAGCTGCATATGCTTCTATGCTTCACTCTCGCATCTTCACCGAGAATGACAAGTACCGGCCTCAAGAATGCACCATCTGCAAGGTGTTGGAAACATTAGTCAAATTCAGTCACTGTTTTAAGAAAATTAAATATCATTAAATTGAATTTACAATTTTGTGTAGAAAATCAAATTCACTGATCAAGCCTAGTGTTGGACACTATTTCCTTAAGACTGAATTCGCCCCCCACAAGGTTTCTGGTTTTAACGTACATTAGTCTCCCATGATAGAATGATCACACGTACACACAAAAGGAAGCGACAATTTGTGTGTTCTTACTAACCAATACTTTGCTTTTACTTTTTGTATACAAATGAAATTTTCTTATGCAAAAGAATTTTGTATGCAATATTTTTAATGCAAAAAATCCAACCCGTTTTTATGCAAAGATGAATGTTTAAATAATTAGCAATTAGTCATGTCCATTGGAAGAATAGACATAACCATTCATAAAGAGGGGCATCTGTTCATAGAACAGACATGTCTGTTAAAGAAGGGACACTCCAAAACGACGTAATTTTGGAGATAATAATTGGACCGGGCTAATAGTTAGATTAAGTTAATGGGCCAAAGAATTATTTAAACCCAAAATCCAAAATAAGATTAATTGAGCCCAAAATATATTCAGACTCACTTTGGTCCTCACTTTGAAGCCAATTTTCATTCACATAATTCATAATTTTGAACATGTGAATTCATGGAATTAATATTCTTACATAATTATATTAATTCCACATTTGATCTATAATTAATAATATATGGAACCCTCATAAATATTGGCTTAGAGTCAATAAAAATTCATAGTTAAAACCATGAATACCAACAATCCCCCACATGAATGAAATGACTGAAATGCAAATGCAGATGTTGACTCGACAGAGAGTACAAATGGAAAGTTACCGCATCAAGATAGGTAGCTTTTGGCTTTGAACTTTTCCTAGTGAGATATTATCGGGTCTATTTACTAACCAGTGAACTTAATGTCTTGAACTGTTCAGCTTTTGTATAAACCAAGATAATAATATTCACACAGCACATTTCCAACAAAGTTTGGTTCTTTTGATTATGTCCATTTTGGCCATGGACATGCCTGGTAATTTCATTGAGTGCTCTAGAAAATATAGCCTTATCCATTCTCATAGAAGCGGCCCCATCACACTCAATATAGGTGATCTCTTATTAAGAGTATCTTGTCATACCCCACTTGGATTTCTAAGATATAAGGATCATTAAAAGCAAAGCTTATCCTAATACACAGTTCAGGTCATCACTATTCATTTCATCATAAGAAAGGGTAAAGGAATTAATTCCTTAGTGATCTCAACGAGTACCCCCACAATTCGGTTGTACCTTTGAACCTAGATCTTGGGATCTCCAATCAACTAGGTTGGGTTGCCATTGTGGTGATTCTCAATTTATAGGCTTTAAACCTATTTCCCTTGATGAATTATACACTTGATCTCTAGTTAAGCCTTTAGTTAAAGGATCAGCAATATTATCCTTTGATCTTACATAATCAATGGATATTATTCCATTAGAGATCAACTGTCTCAGGTATTGTGTCTACGACGTATATGTCGTGACTTACCATTGTACATATTATTCTGTGCCCTTCCTATTGCTGATTGACTATTACAATGTGTGCAAATAGCGGACACAGGTTTTGGCCACATGGGCATATCCTCTAAAAAGTTACGAAACCACTCAGCTTTTTCTCCTGCCTTATCTAATGCTATAAACTCAGATTCCATAGTAGATCTGGCTATACACGTTTGTTTAGAGGATTTCCATGAAATAGCTGCACCTCCAAGTGTAAAGACATAGCCACTAGTAGACTTGGTGTCTTTACTATCAGAAATCCAGTTAGCATCACTGTATCCTTCTATTACAGCTGGATATCTAGTATAGTGCAACCCATAGTTAGAAGTATATCTTAGATATCTAAGTACTCTAACTATTGCTTTCGAGTGGTCTACCCCTGGATTACTACTGTATCTACTCAATTTACTTACTGAGTAGGCAATATCTGGACAAGTGCAGTTCATGAGATACATCAAACTGCCTATTATTCGAGAATATTCTAATTGTAATATATAATTTCCAGTATTCTTTGTGAGATGAAGATTCAAATCAACAGGTGTTCGTGCAATATTGCTATCATCTCTAATAAATTTATCAAGTATTTGCTTGATATAATGTGATTGAGATAAAGCATATCCATCAGATGTTTTGATGATTTTAACACCAAGTATGACATCCGCAACACCTAAGTCTTTCATGTCGAACGTACTAGCCAACATTTTCTTAGTAGCTTTAATGATGTCATTATTGCTACCTATGATAATCATATCATCCACATAGAGACATACAATAACATATTCATTTGATATGTTTTTCACATAAACACATTTATCACATTCATTAATGTGAAAACCATTTGACATCATAACATTGTCAAAATTTTCATGCCATTGTTTAGGTGCTTGTTTAAGTCCATAAAGTGACTTAACAAATTTTATATACCTTATTTTCTTGGCCTGGAACCACAAACCCTTCGGGTTGTTCCATATATATTTTCTCATTTAATTCCCCATTCAAGAATGCCGTTTTCACATCCATTTGATGTATTTCAAGGTTATGCAATGCTGCGAAAACAATTAACATACGAATGGATGTTATTCTTGTAACAGGTAAATATGTGTCAAAATAATCTACTCCCTCCTTTTGTTTATAGCCTTTGACTACAAGTCTTGCCTTGTATTTATCAATGGATCCATCAGCTTTCATCTTCCTCTTGAAGATCCATTTATAACCTAAGGGTTTACTCCCTGGTGGAAGGTCCACCAGCTCCCAAGTATGGTTACTGATGATGGATTCAATTTCACTATCAATGGCTTCTTTCCATAAAAGAGCTTCAGGAGTAGACATTGCTTCCTTGAAACTTTGAGGTTCATTTTCTAACAAAAATGTTAGAAAATTAGGACCAAAGGTTTTGCTAGTCCTTACTCGTTTACTTCGTCTAGGTTATCTTCATTTCCTTTTTTCAAAAACCTTCCGTCTTGCTCATTTCTAGCTACACATTCATAAGTTCTTTTGAAGGAACTTACTTCATGTGTAGGTTTATAAGGAAATATATTTTCAAAGAATGATGCATTCCTAGACTCAATAATGGTATTCTCATGTATCTCAGAATTATTAGACTTATGTACAAGAAACCGATATGCACTACTGTTATGAGCATATCCAATGAATATACAATCAATAGTTTTACGTCCAATTTTAGTCCTTTTAGTTGGAATTGCGACCTTAGTTAAACACCCCCACACTCTTAAGAATTTATAGGTAGGTTCTCGACCTTTTCATAATTCATAAGGAGTTTTGTTTAATTTTTTATGGGGTATTTTGTTAAGAACATAATTTGCGGAAAGCAAAACTTCCCCCCACAAATTCTGAGGTGAACCAGAACTTATTAACATAGCATTCATCATTTCTTTTAAAGTTCTATTCTTACGTTCAGCAATACCATTTTGCTGAGGTGCGTAAGGTGCAGTTGTTTGATGAATAATGCCATGTTCAGCACAAATTTGTGCAAATGGTGAGTCATATTCACCACCTCTATCACTTCTTAGCATTTTAATTTTCTTGCTAAGTTGGTTCTCAACTTCATTTTTATATTGTACAACATATCTAATGCTTCATCTTTGTTTCTTAGCAAATATACATAACAGTGTCTTGTACAATCATCGATAAACGTAATAAAATACTTTTTACCACATCTAGTTTGAACATACTTTAAATCACAAATATCTGTGTGAATTAATTCTAGAGGTTTAGTGCTTCTTTCAATTGAGTGAAAAGAAGCTTTATCCAATTTGGCTTCAACACAAGTTTCACACTTATGTTCCATGTTGATATTAAATTTTGGCAAAATATTTAAATTCATTAATCTTCTTAAAGTGTCAAAATTCACATGTCCTAATCTACCATGCCAAACATCAACAGGCTCAAGCAAGTAAGCAGAAGATAAATTATTATTAATTTTTGGTACAACAGTCATTACATTTAGTTTGAAGAGCCCATCGCACATGTACCCCTTTCCAACATACATACCATTTTTAGTCAGTACAAATTTATCAGACTCAAATACTAGTCTAAACCCTTTCTTGCTCAATACTGACCCTGAAACCAAATTCTTGCGAATATCAGGCACATGAAGTACATCATTAAGAGTAAGCTCCTTTCCTGAAGTCATTTTCAGCACAATCTTTCTTTGTCCTTCAACCTTCAAGGTTACTGAATTACCCATATATAATTGTTCCCCTTCCACAGCTTGGTAAGATGAGAACATCCACCTGTTGGTGCAAATGTGACGAGTGGCTCCAATGTCCACCCACCATTCATTTGGATTACTTTCAATCAGGTTCGTTTCAGAGACTACTGCTGAAAGATGCATATCATCCATATGACTCTCTACCTCAGTTATATTAGCTTGATTTGTTTTCTTCCTTTTCTTGGAAGGTACTTGAACTTTCCGTATGCGACAATCTTTTGCTCGATGGCCAGGTTTCTCACAAACATAGCATTTTCCTTGAAACCTTTTAAAGCTGCCAGTCTTTGAGCTTTCTCCAGTGTACTTCCTTTTCTTACTATTGGTATGTTTCACTTGCTCTATCACATTAGCCTTGGACACCATGTGCTGATATCCACTTTTCTTATCAAAATTGCGGTTATCTTCCTCTATCCTCAATCTCACAATAAGATCTTCAAGTTTCATCTCTTTACGCTTATACTTAAGGTAATTTTTGAATTCTTTCCAAGATGGTAGTAGTTTCTCAATTATTGCAGCAACTTGGAATGACTCACTAATTATCATCCCTTCAGCATGTATCTCATGTATGATTACTTGGAGATCTTGAACTTGATTAATTACACTCTTTGAATCAATCATTTTGTACTTAAGAAATTTACCAACTACGAATTTCTTCGAGCCAGCATCTTCTGTCTTGTACTTTTTGTCTAAAGATTCCCAGAGTTCTTTAGACGTTTTTATTGGACTATACACGTTATATAACATGTTATCCAATCCGTTGAGGATATAATTACGGCACAAGAAATCAGCATGTTTCCATGCCTCAATCGCTGCCACAACATGACTGTCAATCTCATTCTCATCCAAATGTGACACATCTTCCTTAAGAAATTTTGCCAAATTTAGTGTGGTAAGATAAAATAACATTTTTTGTTGCCATCTTTTAAAATCTGCACCATTGAATTTTTCTGGCTTCTCACCATGGCCCATTGGCACATTAGGAGCAGTGATCGGTGTTGCAACCGAGACATCAACCGAATTTACTGTCTCACTTGTCATTTTCCCAAATCTAGAAAATTGACACATTAAAAATTTTAATTTAAAATTTTATATTTGGCATAAATAATTTAAATATAGTGCAGCAAAGTTTAAAAACACAATTAAAAACTGTAGTTCAATTTTTTTTTTTAGTAGGTAAAATGTGCGGTAAGACACAACCGGTTCAGACTATCAAAGTTTTTTACAGAACGCAGTGTAAATCCAAAATGGAAAATCTTCTTTTACAAACTGTACAAACCAGTTCACAATTGCTATAGTGTAAAGACAGAATGAAATTCCTTGCAAAGTCTATGCAAAAATCTAAACAAGGTAGGAATTAACACTGTGCAGTGCAGAAATAAAAACTCTGCAAATAAAATTTCACTGTGCAGAACGATGAAATAAATTTCGTAACAAAAATAAAACAAAAATTCTATAACAGGATGCAATTTATATTTTGAAATATTTAATCCCAGTGTCCAAAAAAACCACCAACAAAACAGTCAGAAATATATTTGCAGACAATTTACACAAAATAACCTAAATTTTTTTTTAATGTTTTAAAGCAAAATTATAAAAATTATTGGAAACTGACAATTGAAAGTGCCAACACAAAACACAGGAACTAATCAATTTGCAATACAAGTTACATAAAGAATTTGACAAGATTTGACTTTGAATGACTTGACTATGCGATTGATTAGACAACTTTGATAACACTATTTTGTTACTTCACTTTCCTACTTTCTACTATCAATCGCAGGACCAGTGCAAAATTAAAACCATTTGATAATAAATAGTTGTTTGGAAACACCACAGATTCTACGCAAGATTATTTCCTCTGTGCAGTGATTTTTAAGAGAAACAAATTGGAAACTGCACCGGAAAGGTTAAAAAAAATCATCAGACCAATGACTCGAAAATCGAAATGGCAAATGAATGGCACATAAGTTATGCAAAGCAGTACACAAAAATATTCCGAGAACTAACAGAAAATTTAAACAATATAGAATTAATTTTTTTTTTCAAAGCACTGAAATCAACTTTTCAAATGCATTATCAATACACGTGTATTACGGCAAACCCAAAAGGTTTCCAATTGAAGGTTTTGAAAGGGTTACCAAGCAGTGCGCAAATTCCAAAATTTCGAGAAGTACTGAAAAATTTGGACAACGCATTGAAATGTTATAACACATAAATAGCACAATATTGGCGCCAATACAAAAACTGTGCAGTGGTTAGAAATGAATTTTTTTTTTCTTTTCAATGATAAACAGTGCGTCAGAAATAAGTGTAACAACTGAATACCAAATCAATGTATAGAAAAATTAAAATACCAGTGACCGAAAATTTTGACGAAATAAGGAGTTCAGTCTTAAGATTGTTGGAAACATTAGTCAAATTCAGTCACTGTTTTGAGAAAACTAAATATCATTAAATTGAACTTACAATTTTGTGCAGAAAATCGAATTCACTGATCAAGTCTAGTGTTGGACACTATCTCCTTAAGACTGAATTCGCCCCCCACAAGGCTTCTGGTTTTAACAAACGTAAGTCTCCCAGGATAGAATGATCACACGTACACACGAAAGGAAGCGACAATTTGTGTGTTCTTACGAACCAATACTTTGCTTGTACTCTTTGTATGCAAATGAAATTTTCTTATGCAAAAGAATTTTGTATGCAATATTTTTAATGCAAAAAATCCAACCCGGTTTTATGCAAAGATGAATGTTTAAATAATTAGCCATTAGTCATGTCTATTGGAAGAATAGACATAACCATTCATAAAGAGGGGCATCTGTTCATAGAATAGACATGTCTGTTAAAGAATGGACACTCCAAAACGACGTAGTTTTGGAGATAATAATTGGACTGGGCTAATAGTTAGATTAAGTTAATGGGCCAAAGAATTATTTAAGCCCAAAATCCAAAATAAGATTAATTGAGCCCAAAATTTATTCAGGCCCACTTTGATCCTCACTTTGAAGCCAATTTTCATTCACATAATTCATGGTTTTGAACATGTGAATTCATGGAATTAATATTCTTACATAATTATATTAATTCCACATTTGATCCATAATTAATAACATATAGAACCCTCATAAATATTGGCTTAAAGTCAATAAAAATTCATAGTTAAAACCATGAATTCCAACACAAGGTACATGCACAACTTCGCGTGTGTATACGCATAGATGATATGTTGATATGCGTCTTTATAAATTTATATATTTACACAAAATTCTGCTATTAATTTGTAGTCACAACAATTGGTTTAAGAGAATTTTGATTTAGTCTTTTGCCCTGTTGGTCTGGAATTGTGCAACTTCATGTATCACATTTTTGATAGAGCTAATATAAATGTCGAATTCTGTATGCATTTTTGTTACAGGAGGATGTTATTATCGATGTTTGGTTTATTTAGGATCCTATTTGTATGCAACGTTTAGAACCTGCATCTGTTTTCTGAAAGTGAACTCAAAGAAATAGAATAGGAAACATATTTAATTTGGTGAAGTTTGGAAGGAAAATTTAGCATATAATGGCTGAAAGAGGATTTCATTTAAAAAACAGAAAAAAGGCAAAATTCTAGGAAATGCGAGTAACACACTCTTTTGCTATCGGATTGATAATATTTTTTTTTTTGGGTGTTTCGTTTATGCATTATCAATTAGTTTTGGTTGCATGTGATGCTATATTTATTATTCACTTTGTAAGCACCCTTATATTCCAGTTAAAGTATAATTGTAATCTAAATGTAATACCTTACTCTTTATGAATTAATTAAGAGGGGGGAAAAAAAAGAAATTGTCCCCCTTTGTCCGACTGCCCAATTCACTGAGCAGCCTTACTTTTCTTGTGTTACCATTCGCTCTAGCTTCATATAGTGGGTGCATAATGGAGGTTATAAATCAAAGTTAATTTAGAGCCAATTTAATTATCCAAAAAATCAATCAGTCAATCAATTCATACCCAATGTTGTGAGTTAATTTGGTGAAAGATCAAAAGTCATCACAAAGTATGCTATTTTTCACTCCCCCCCTTCCCGGGCGAGAGAGGGAAAAAAAAAAAGCCGGCCTCTTCCCCCTTCCATCAACCATTTTCTTTCACTGGATTGTCACCTGAAAGCTGGGCCATTAATGAAACAACAAAATAGTTGTATTTTTTCCCCATTTTTTGGGGCTAAGTACTGATCATATCAATTCGTCATTTGTTCTACGAAGATCACTTGTTTCACAGGACATCACCTTTTTTGCCAGATTTGTGCACTTCTCTGACCAAATTTGCATTTCTCAAATATTAGTATCCAATTTTTTCCCCATCTAAATTGATATCGACCGCAGGAGGATCAGCCACTCTTTGTCCAAATTTGTGCAAACGATCCAGAAACTTTATTAGAGGCCGCGAGACAAGTGGAACCTTATTGTGATTTTGTTGATATAAATTTGGGGTGATGTATTTCTTTCTTCACCTTTGACTGAAACCTGCATGGTTATATCCACGTGAGATTCAATAATGTTGAACTTAAGTCATCCAACAAAATATATACAACTTCTAGAAAGTTCATCCAACCTTTATTTTAATCTTATAAAAAATGGGGGGTGGGAGGGAGTATTCATCTAACTCTTACTTGATAAAAGCAAGGGGGAGTTCATCCAACCCTAACTACTTGATAGAAACACCAGACATACCCTCCTTAAAAAAAAAAATTACCCACACAGAAAAAGGTTCCAACCCTGTGGTTCTTGTAGTGCCTTCTAATGCTCGTAGTGCCTTCTAATGGGTGTTCTGAACCCTTCAAGCTTGAAAATGGAACATGAAAAACTTGGTTTTTAAAACTTAAGGTCTTTTAAACAACTATTGATGGGACATTACTTGGGTCCTAAAATTAGTATGGTAATTGTGATTTGTAAGACACTTGCCAAAGAAAAAAAAAAAGAAAAAAAAAAGAGAGAGCTCAGAAAACCGTGAAACAATGAAATTTTTGGCAGCCTCACAGTAAGAAATAAAGAAAGGTGATATGCATTCTCTTGTACACATTGATGTCTCCAGACATTACTCACATCCTAAATAAGTATGCTAACCGTGAAACACTTACCAATGTAAAAAAGGCCAGAAAACTGTGAAACAACGAAAATTTTGAGAGCCTTACAATAAGAAATAAAGAGTGGTGAGATGCATTCTCTTGTGCATATTGATGTCTCCATTCATATTCCCAAAATATATGGGTTTAGCTATATAATTCAATATACATACCTCAACAGTCAATACAGGTGTGTTTGTGTTGTTAAATTTGTTGATATTTTCATTGCTATGAATAGTTCAATTATGTTATTTCAGAGAATGGTTATTAAATGATATTATATTGATATGTTTCTTTATTTCCTGATTGGAATAACATCTTTCACTTGACAAAGTATCCAATTCATGTTCACCTATTGTGTTTGGATTTAGAATTGTGCCTTTCTTGTTTCGGGTCAAATATATTAAAATTTAATGAACATGTCAAATAATTAATTTATTCCAAAATCGGATTAAATCGTTTAATTTTGAGTTAACGTATTTATGTCACATTTTCTTAGTAATTTCGTCTTCGTGTTATCATGTCATGTTTAATATCTCCCCCCAAAATATATATATATATATATATATATATGATTGTTTTGCATTCATCTATGCTATGATTGTGGTACTATAACTTAGTGTCTTTATTAATACTTAACCAAAAAGTTTATAATGTCCTTATTAATACTTCCATAAAACCCATAAAAAAGAACTCTATGCTTAGTACATTTTGACACTTTTTCCCCCACAGAATTAAGTATTATCATCTATATCTACATGCTTACAAAATCATGATATGAATAAGGGTTAGTATCAATATGGGACTCAGGAATGCTGTTTGGGAGAGGAGGAAAGTTGGTGCTCCCTACTTGGCATCACTGCTTCTACCAATGGTCAATTTGGATGCTTTTTGCTGTTGACCTAATTTGACCATTACTAATGATGCCATATTGCTTTGCAATTACTACTTGGTTTATTACCGGAGTGTTGGGGATCCTTACGCTCAAACCCACAAGCACATGCACATAATCGAAAACAAACAAGAATAGAAAACAATCATAAATAAGAAGATAACGAGAAACAAAGATTTACGTGGTTTCAACTTAAGTTAATTGCTTAATCGTACATCCACGGAGTGTTGGGATATTTCACTATGATAATGAAAAAAGGTTACAAGGCTATAAGGTTACAATAGAGGCAACCCTAAGCGTTCTTTTTATAGTTGTAAGGAACTCTAGCGTATACAAATAAAAAACCCTAAAAATGCAAAAGTACGCTTTCGCTCTTGCTTAAATCAAACTTCACACTTAACAATCTTTCATTTGAAAACTAATTCCAAAAAACCCTCCAAATACTAACAGTGATCAACTATTTCCAACAATCACCAACAACCACCAGCACCCAACCTCCCACTTAAGCTTGGAGGCCCACAAAAGTTAAACAAGTCTTCACCTTCTCCACAGCCACTACCTTCGTGAACATGTCTACCGGATTATCTCTTGTGTGAATTTTATCCAAAGTGAACTGTCCATCCTTTAACAAAGAGCGAATAAAGTGACACTTTATGTCGATATGGTTGGTCCTCAAATGAAACGCTGCATTCTTTACCAGATGTATTGCACTCTGACTATCGCTAAATAATTCATAACTTTCTTGTTCCTTACCTAACTTTTTCATGGGACTCCTCAACCATATCATCTTCTTACATGCCTATGTGGTTGCAACATACTTTGCTTCTGTTGTGAAAATAGTCACTATTTTTTCTAGCCACGAGATCCAACTAACTGCTGTACTCTCCATAGTAAACATATACTTGGGAGTACTCTTCTTGTTGTCAATGTCCCCTGCTAAATCTGAACTCACAAATCCTTGCAAACAAATATCAAAACCCCCAAAACATAAAGCTAAATCAGAAGTACCTTTCAGATACTGCAAAATCCACTTGACTGCCTCCCAATGCTCTTCGCCTAGATTTTCTATGAACTTGCGAACAACTTCCATTGCATGAGCAATGTCTGGACCCGTGCTAATCATAGCATATATCAAGTTGCCTATTGCTGAGGTATATGGAACTTTGGCCATGTAGTTCTTTTCTTCATCAGTTACTGCTCCTTTTTCCTTCGAAAGTTTGAAGTGACTTGCCAACGGTGTGCTAACAGGCTTAGCACATTCCATGTTGAACCTTTTGAGCACCTTTTCAACATATTTCTCTTCTGACAACTTCAACTTCTTGTTTACCCTGTCCCTATTGATTTGCATCCCAAGGATTTTTTTCGCATAACCCAAATCCTTCATTGCAAACTCCTTGAACAACTGTTCCTTGAGATTAGCAATCTCATCCATACTTGAAACTGCAATAAGCATATCATCTATATACAACAAAAGTATGAGATATGATTTACTAAGCTTCTTAAAATAGCAATAATAATTCCAATGACATCTACTAAACTCCGTATCTGTCATAAAAGTGTCAAACCTTTTATACCACTGCCCAGACGCTTGTTTCAACCATACAGACTCTTATGAAACTTACACACATGATCCTCCTTTCCTTTAATAACATAACTCTTTGGCTGATATATATATATGTCCTCCTCCAAATCCCCATGAAGAAATGTAGTGTTTACATATAACTGCTCTAAGTGCAAGTTCTCAACAGCCACAATATTAAGGACACATTTGATAGTAGAAATCTTTACAATAGTAGAAAAGCTTTCGGTGTAATCAATATCGGGTTTTTGCTCAAAACCTTTCACTATTAACATTGCCTTGTATTGTTTGCTCCCATGAGATTCTTCTTTAAGCTTGTATACCCATTTGTTGTGCAAAGCTCTCTTCTCCTTGGGCAACTGAACCAAGTCCCAAGTTTGGTTTGATGAGGGAGAATCCATCTCATCATCCATCACATGCTCCTACTCTTCCCTGGTCTCCACCTGCAATACTTTCTTAAGACATTCTGGTTCATTACTATCAATTAGCAACAAATAGTGTAAAGAAGGAGAATAATGCATAGGAAGTTTATTGATACGATCAAATCTCCTAGGAGGAGGAGTCTGTGGATTTGCCTATGGAGTAGATTGTGTATTAATATCCTAAGGCTGTAAGACATTCTTGTTAGGAATCCCCTCAAACTCTGCAACGTTTGAATTTTCATTAGCCTCCTCGAGTTGATTCTGTCTATTTTTATACAAAACAGACTTATTAAATATCACATCCATACTTTTGCGTGTTTTTCGATTTTCAAAATCATACAGCTTATATTCATAGTTATCCATACCATAGCCTATAAACACTCACTTTTGAGACTTAGCATCAAGTTTACTCCTATTACTCAAATCAATATGCATATAAGCCATGCAACCAAAGACTCGTAAATGGGATAAATTTATCTCTTTACCTGATTAAGCCTCCTTTGGCAATCCATTATTCAAATGAGCTGAGCGTGGCCTATAGCTCAGTGGTTGAGAGTCTGTGAATTTGCCTATGGAGTAGATTGTGTATTAATATCCTAAGGCTGTAAGACAGTCTTGTTAGGGATCCCCTCAAACTCTGGAACGTCTGAATTTTCATTAGCCTCCTCGAGTTGATTCTGTCTATTTTTCTATAAAATAGACTCATTAAATATCACATCCATACTTCTGCGTGTTTTTCGATTTTCAAAATCATACAGCCTATATTCATAGTTATCCATACCATAGCCTATAAACACGCACTTTTGAGACTTAGCATCAAGTTTACTCCTATTACTCAAATCAATATGCATATAAGCCATGCAACCAAAGACTCGTAAATGGGATAAATTTATCTCTTTACCTGATTAAGCCTCCTTTGGCAATCCATTATTCAAATGAGCTGAGCGTGGCTTATAGCTCAGTGGTTGAGAGGCTCTCCTGCCCGCTCATGACTCGAGTTCGAGTCTTTTCCCCCCCTTAAAAAAGAAAAGAAAAAAAACTTTACCTTTCAAAAAAAAAATATTCAAAGGAGCTGGAGGTCCTCTGTTGATCAAATACGCCGCTGTATTTACTACTTCAGCCTAGAATTGCTTAGGTAACTTAACATGTAGCCTCATACTCCTTGGATGCTCTAGGATCATCGTATTCATGCGCTCAGCAATTCCATTTTGTCTTAGCTTCTTTGGGTTTGTTTTCAATTTTGAATTCCATTCGCAGTACTGTAAGCCTTAAACTCACTATTACAATACTCGCCGCCATTATCAGATTTTAAACACTTCAGTTTCTTTCCTGTTTCATTCTCAACTAATACTTTCCAATTCTTGAAAACACCAAACACATCAGACTTATACTTAAAAAAAAAATTCATAATTTTCTAATAGCGTCATCAATGAAAGTAACAAAATAACATGAGCTACCAAGAGAAAATACCTGAGACGGGCCCCATACGTCTATGTGAACCAACTCCAACTTCTTTGATTTTAGGGTCCTTGCCACCTTCGTAAAGCTAAACCTTCTTCTGTTTCCCGAAAACACAACCCTCACGGAAGTCTAAATTCAGTGATTTACAACCCAGGCATTTTACCCTTCACCAACATTACTTTCATCCCTTTTTCGTTCGTGTGACCCAGCCTTCGATGCCATGTAGTACAATCAATAGCTGATGCTGCCACCACGATGCTACTATAAGTACTCGAAGATAGATATAGAGTTCCTTCTTTTTTACCATGAGCTACAACTAAGGCCCATTTGCTCATTTTCTAAGCATGTGATGTAAACGATGTGACCACCCTACCCATTGACAACTGACCTAAGATTCCTTATTAGACTAGGCATATGTCTAATATCCTTCAATTTCAGTATTGTCTTATTTGTCTGAGTAATCTGCACATCTTTTTTCCCAACTATGTTGCAAGTCTCATCATCACCCAAGTGGACATTTCTAAAATTTTCTTACACATAATTTTGTAATACAACCATGCGTGGAGTAGCATGGAATGGGGCTCCTGAGTCTACAATCCAAGACTCATTGTGAGAATCCAGTGAATAAATCAAGGTATCATTATCTGACTCATCTGTAACATTAACGGTGTTCCTACCACCTTGATTATTTCCGTTCTGTTGTTTTCTTGATGGTGCTCTACAATTTTGCTTCAGGTGCCCCATCTGACCACCATTCCAACAACCCTCAGATTTCACATCTCTAACACGAGATTTATCCCTATTCCTATTTTTAGAATTTCCTCTTCGCTTGCCCTTGTTGTCTCCCTTATTTGCGGACCTACCTCTTTCCTCCGTATTTAGTGCTAAACCCAAAGCAACATCCTCATCTGATGCTTTCCTCCTATCCTCTTTTCCAAAAATCAACCCAATAACATCCTCCAATTTTATTTTTGCAGATCCAAAGGAATTACTAATTGCCACAACAACTCCATTCCAACTTTCTGGCAAGCTCGATAATAGAACAAGAGTTCTAATTTCATCCTCAAAATTTATTTGTGACCGTATTAAAATTAATACCCACGAATTCTAATTGCTTCGTGACCCTATTAAATTTATTCAGATGTTCAGTAATAATGGAGTTTTCAAGCATCTTTAAATTAAACAAATTTGTCATAAGATATACCTTATTCACTACAAAAGGTTTCTCATACATCTTTTCTAGGACTTTGAACAAATCTGTTGTAGTCTTTTCGTTGGCAATATTTAACGCAACCAACAGCCTGAGGCTCAATTGCACAGTCCCCAAAGTTTTGCGATTCAAAATATTCCAATCTTCTTATGTTACACTTTCTGGCTTTTTCCCACTTATCGGAAGATATAAGTCCTTCTGATGCAAAATATGTTCCATTTTCATCTTCCAAAAAGCGTAGTTCGTATCATTGAACTTCTCAATCTTGTATTTGTCTTTAATCATTGTGTAAACCCTTGATCTCTTAATTCGGAGCTCTGATACTAATTGTTGGGGATCTGTACGTTCAAATCCACAAGCATATGCACACAATCGAAGACAAACAAGAACAAAAAACAATCATAAACAATAAGATAACGAGATATAGAGATTTACGTGGTTCCAACTTAAGCTAATTGCTTAATTGTACATCTACGGGTAGTGGAGTGTTTCACTATGATGATGAAAAAAGGTTACAAGATTATAAGGTTACAATGGAGACAACTCTAGGCGTTCCTTTTATAGTTGTAAGGAATTCTAGCATATACAAATAAAAAAACTCTAAAATACAAAAGTATACTTTTGTCTTTATTTAAATCAGACTTCACACTTAACACGAAGAACATTTATGCTTGTGCAGTTAATTCTGTTATAAATAGATACTCTATTATCATTTTTCTTGGTACTCATATGGTGCGTAAAATTGGCTTGTATTAAGTGCTTTCTATGAGCGTTCTACATCTAATTTCAGTAGCTTAATTTGTTTAATGTTTACCTGTGCAGGTGTCCTCAGCATATCGCTCGACGTGGAAACTATGGTGCTTTCGTAATGGATAATCTCTCTCTTGTTAAGCGCCTAGTAGAAAAATTGGCTCTCAACATTAATGTCTCAGTATCATGCAAAATTCTAGGATGTTGGAGGAAGCTGGTTGTGCTCTCTTAGCTGTGCATGGCTGTACAAGAGATGAAAAAAATGGGAAGAAATTCCGGGCCAACTGGAGTGTGATCAAGGCTGTTAAAAATTCTGTTAGAATCCCAGTTCTTGCCAATGGGAACATAAGACGCATGGATGATGTCCAGAGCTGTTTGAAGGAGACAGGAGCTGATGGGGTGCTCTCGGCAGTGTCTTTCCTTGAGAATCCAGCTCTCTTTGCTGGGTTTCGAACCGCTGAATGGGTATTGGGCAGCAATGAAAATGGAAAACTAGACCAGGCTGATTTATTGGTAGAATATTTGAAGCTCTGTGAGAAATATCCTGTTCCATTGAGAATTATCTGTTCTCATGTGCACAAGCTTCTGGGAGAGTGGTTTAGGATTCATCCGAATGTAAGAGATGACCTCAATGCACAATCCAGACTCACTTTTGAATTTCTTTATGACATGTTCAACCGGCTTAGGGAGCTGGGTGTGACTTTACACGAATGATTCTCATTAGGAAGAATTGTTGCAAATGGAATTGGTTCGTGAATGGCATGCGGGTGCAGTCTGGATGGTGGCATAATTAGTGCTTTGGGTTGTTGCAAAAGCTGGCTTACGGGTAACAGCTTACTAATCATTCTTTAAGTATTGACTGTCAGCTTGTCAAATTCTACTACTTGATACGTAGCTCTGAACAAGTTGAAAAAAAAAAAAAAAAAAAGAATGAGAAGGTGTATGGGCAAAGGAAGAATGGGAACTCCCTTTTATCTTTAAATTTTCTTTGCAGAGAGAACATCCTGGAAGCTCGGATCACCCTTTGATACAACTAATGATTTTTATTTATTAATCTAACCTAACTGATTTTCTGGTCCAATCAGAAGGTATTTAACTCATCATATTCTGCTTAGTTATTAGATTTATAATGTCTTTTAACGTGGCTACGCTCTAGACGGCTGTAATATCTTGGGGGTTTGTAGGTTATTTCGCCTAGATTGGCTCGAACACCCCAAGTCGTCAAAAAATAAAAAATAAAATAAAATATCCTGGTTATGGTAGATGTGGTCATGCTTTTTCTGTAAGAACCCTGTATTGGGTAGCAAAAAATATTCTCATCAGACCAATAGGTTTATTGTTGAGTAATGCGGTTTCTTGTTGAGTAATGCTGTGTAATTAGAAAAAAATTAACAGAAAACATAACCGGAAGTATGTGGACACTTGTGGGTCTGTCATTTCAAAATAATAAAACCAGATAAGTCCACTTTAGCTATAACACTATCATTGCCATATCATTTTGGTTTTACTTTCTGGTAATTCTTTTGGTTAAATAGCATTTTCTTCTATTGTTCTAAGAAGTTTGTGATGTGGTGATCAATATTGAAGTCTTAAGAAGTTTGTATTGTAGTGATCAGTATTGAAATCATGCTAGCTTTCAGTCAAGTTTGGCCACATTTTGTTTACTGGGAACCACAATGTTGGGATAGGGTATGCATCATTGACAAGTGCCTTAAAAAGTTATGGAGATGAAACTACTAGATTTACCCTGTTTTGGCCAACTGCGTATCAATTTATAAGCATTTGCTGGTCTGTTTCTAAAATGGTAACCCATTGCTGGAGAGATTTGTGAAGATGAGGGTGGTATTATCAGTTATATTAAGAATAGATTACTAATAAGATAGAGATGAGCTTTATGCATAATTGCAACCATGCAATTTGAGAGGGTTCATCGCAGTAGCCAGTGGACTCATCAGATATATGGCCCAGATTGTGCTTATATAAGGGTGGCATCATCAATTTAATTAAAGCAAGGAACCCTAACAAGAGGAGCTTTATTGTCGTCACTGTGTAATTTGAATAATTCATATAAGTGAGACCCACTACTGTGGCCGAATTGCGCTTTAACTTTTCTTCAGGATAAAAGGCCTCAGTCTTGCATTCAAGGACGGTGTCTTTAGGCAACATTTGTTTGTAGGAATAATAGACATTAGATATGTGGTCGACTCTAAATTTCATATCCCTAAAAATGGGATATGTAATACGAGAGGAATGTGGTATTGTATATCTCTCATATTCAGATTATTTTTTTGTTAAAATTTAAAGGTTTAAAATTATTTTTTATTGTACCTCTTATTAAATTACATCTTTTATTCTATTTTATGTCTTATTAACCAAATATTAAAAAAAATAATACTATGTGTTGTCCCAAATAGCAACACTAGAGGGGGGTGAATAGGGTTGCTTAAAAATTTTGCAAATAAAAATTTCAACCCTAAAACAAATATGTCAAGATGAATATGAAATGCACCCAAAACAAATTATTCAATATTTGTGAATGAAGAGTGAGTAGTAGTGTTTGCAATAAATATAAAGAAAATGGAAGGGAATGGAAGCAAACACAATCGATTTATAGTAGTTCGATTTCAATGTTGCCTACGTCCACTCCCCCAAGGCCTTCGTTGAGATTTCTCCATTATTCTTTGAAGAGCTTATTACACACTAACTTCCCAAGGTGCTAGAAACCTTTCCCAGGTGATTTATCCCCAAATCACTCATACAAGTCTCTCTCAAAGAAAGTCACTTGTTTTGGTTCTAACATTTAAACCAAAACCAACAAGAGTTCACCCAACTCACACAAATTAAAAGGGTTTTAAATTTCCCTTTGTTACAACAACAATGATGAGTTTAAAACTCAATCAAATAAAAAAGAAACTCTCACAAGTTGAATATAAAAGATGAAGCACAAGTGTGAGAAGAAATCACTCTATGTTTGCAAAGTTATGGAATTTCTTGTATCTCTTTGTAAGCACTTCTTTCTTGCTCTCTTTCTTCTCTTGAATCTGAGTTTGAGCCTCTATTTATAGATGAAAATCTCCAAATGGCCATTACTAAGTGAAATGACACTTTTGCCCTTGAAAGAAATTGAATTTCTTTGCTTCCAATGTTGTCTTCCAGATTCAGATTTTCTGAGATATATTTGTGACCATTTTTTACCCTCGTAACGTTCAAATCGGACATTACCTCAGAGTAAAGACTTTGTAGATATATAAGTCAGCTATCATATGTCAAAATTTGAGCTTCATCCAATGGTTAGATAGTCAGATATGGCTTCTGAACTGAGACCAGCTTCTGATAGCTTTTTCTGACATTCTGAATCTGTGTTTATAGTTTAAGCTTCTGTTTCACCATGATACTTTTAAAATTAGAAGAAATTTAAAATACAAAAGTTGTAGCTTTTTGAGTCATCATTTCACACACCAAAAATCAGAATTTTTAAAGCTGTAGAGTATAAGTTATGTCTCAAAAACTAAGACTAGTTCCAGAATCCAGAATTAAAATCCTTTCTATAATTACTAATATTTCAACTCATTTTTTGATATCTTAACTTTAGATCCACAAAAATTTTCCTTCGGTAAAGTTGTAGATATGGAAGTGTAGTTTGCTATATTAAAATTTCATGAAAATTGAACCGTTGGATCTTAAGATATGATCTATATGCTAACATGTGTCTGATTTCTCTGTTTGTCCAAGTTAACCTCTAATACAAATCTTCATCTTACTTTGATTTCTATTACTCTCAACTTTGAAATTCCTTTGTTCCATCATCCAAATTATGTGAAAATATCTAAAAAAATAATGTCTATCTCTTCCAACTCTATTATCTTGAATCTATCAAATGAATTGTAACATTTCATACAATGTCTATTTGAAAATTAATTGTAAAAATTTAATTCAATATTTGTTATTATCAAAATCAATTATAAAACTAACTTTATAAACTTTGGGCCAACACTATGTTATATTCAATTTTCATATATTATTCATGATATTTCTTATATTTTATCATAAAAAATATTATGTTACATTCAATCTTTTTTTTTTTTTTAGTAACCCAAAATCTGGGGTGGGCAGGTTCTACTGGAATCACTTCGCCTTGCCAAACCGAGGGTAGGAGAATAGTCCCAAAGTACCGCTAGGTTAATCGCGAATCTGATTCCAGCGCAATTCAAACCCTCGACGTCTGAGTTTCACAGTTTGTCATAGACCCTTATTGACCACTGAGTTACCCCACGGGACGTTTTATCCAATCTTATATATATATTATTCTGCAAATATTATTTATTCTCTACCATTTAATCCCCAATCAAATGTAACGTAGCCTTAATTCGCTACGTGGTGGATTGCATTTCTTGCCGACGTAGACAGTGCCCTTCTTTTCGTGCTGACTGCTTTAAAGGATTGTAATGAAAGAGGACTGCCAAGGAAAAATGTCAAAAAGTTCTGGTTCATGTCTCATGCCAATAAGAGCAAAACAAAATGAAATAAAATAAATATAATTACACAATATAAAATATGAAAAAAAATTATAAAATTATACAGTCGTAGTCCTAATTTAGTTGTGTGATATCATTTTTTCAATACTTAATTTAATTTTAACTCTTATATTAATTAATTTTATCTTTATCTTAAATATTTTGATATCTGGCGTTATTAATCAGACGGTACATGAAAAAAATTAAATTTAGGTAAAAATTAGTGGAAGAAAAATCACGTGATACTTTGAAAGTTGGTTTTTACAAAGTTTGAATTTTTTTTTTTTTTTTTTCAACGAGTCAAGAAGATGATAATTTGGGTTATGCATAAAATCCACGAGTCATGGTTTGGGTTGCTCAAATTAGAGTATATAAGTTGAGGATTGTTTGGTTTTAAAGTATTAATAATTCACTATTTTTTCCTCTTAATTCCAATTGAGGATTAAATTTTAAATCTAAGATTTGGGAAATTTAATTTTTTCAAAAATTTTTGCTAATATTGAATTTCTAGCTTGCATATAAAATTTTAAATTTATCAAAGTTTTTGATTAATATTATTATAAAACAATTTCAATGTACCAGATAACTGAATAAGATTTATTTATAAAATTTAAAATTTTTAAATAGCACAATGTGTGTCTGAAAACACAAAACTATAAAAATAAAAATAAATAATGCTCTACTATGACAATCTTAAATCGTTATAAGAATCCACATCCATAATGAAAAATTCTAATTTTGAATAAGAGTTTTTTATGAAATTATCTCTCAAACTATCTCTCTTTTTCATATTTCGTTCTTAAACTTTTAAATGTAACTATTACATTCTCGAATTATCCAATTTTGTTATATTTAGTTCGAACACTAATTTCATCCGTTAACTTTAATGAATGAAGTTAGTGAATAAAATAAAATTGGATAATTCGAGAATATAATAGGTACACTTAATAATTTGAGAATGAAATAGAAAAAAGATAAATAGTTTGAGAGATATTTTCATAAAAATCTTTTGTTAAATTTAAGACTCATTTGTAACATTTATGATTTTTTTTTTGTTCACTTATATTCAACAGTTTTTGTTTTTAATATTCTATTTTCTATTATTATTTTTTTTCTCTAAAACAAAAACAGAAACATGTTTGGTAGTATAATTTTGTTTATGGTAATTAATTTTATTAATTTTGTTATAAAATTAATTAAATTTAATAAAATATATTTGAACTAATTAGTTAAACATTATATATTATTTTTAATAACAATTAATTTTAATAAACTTTATTAATAAATAACATAACTTAATAATAAATTAATATTTTATTTATTAAAATTAATTCGATGTAATAAAAATATTTTAATAAAATAAATAATTTTAAGGTAATTATTACTTATTAAAATTTTTAATTTAATAAAATAAATTATTTTAATAAAATAAATTATTATTTTAATAGTAATATCAATTTAATAAATAAATAATTTTAATATGTAATTATCAATAATTTAATTTTACTAAAATAAGTTATTTTAATACGTAATTATTATTTATTAAAACATAATCATAATCTAATAAAATAAAATTATTTTAATAATAAATTATTATTTTATTTATAATCAATTCAATTTCAATAAAAATGAATATTTTAATGTTTAATTATTATTTTTTAAATATAATTTTAGTTTAATAAAATAAATCATTTAATTGTAAATTGTTATTTTAATTTTAATAAAATAAATCATTATAATAATATGTTATTTATTAAAAATAATTTTTATTTAATAAAATATTCAAACAAAAGAATTCGTTTTAACGTGATGCAAAAAAAAATGAATAAAGTGTTAAAATTAAAAAAATATTTATAAAATAAAAGAGTTTTTATGAAAATATCTTTCAAACTATTTTTCTATTTCGTTCTTAAACTATTAATGCACTTATTATGTTCTTAAACTATTTAATTTCATCCTATTTGATCTGAACACTAACTCTATCTGTTAACTAACTTTAATAAATAGACTTAGTGTTTGAGTCAAATAAAACGAAATTGAATAGTTAGAGAATGTAATAAGTGTATTTGATAGTTCAAGAAAAAAATAAGTTGAAAGATATTTTTATATAAAAAGAAAAAAAGAAAACTCTTTGAATAATGGGTTCTACATCATTGAAGTGCACCCGCCTACCAGTTGGGGTTCCACCGGACAATTATTAGACGTGGCGTTCGGCAATCAAAGATTTGGTGCTCCACCGGACAATTATTGGACGTGGCGTTCGGCAATCAAAGATTCAACGACCTGACCACCGGCAATTAAAGATTCAACTACCTGTGTCGCGCGCGAAAAGGGGAGCCGAAATATATATTTAAATTCTTAAATTTTAATTCGATAATTTTAAACTACAGTGCCACTAAACTGATAATAAATCTTGAGCTACAAAATATCACTTGACTCACAGCATGCCTGGCGTCACCCCAAAACCGGTCCAACGCTACATTGTCTCAGGCATGCATGCAGGCCATTCAATTAATACTTTAGGAGCCACCACACGTGGTGTGAGGTCATAATTTAGCATTGCCTTGATATTTTAGGAGCCACCACACTTGGTGAGAGGTCTCTATTTAGCTTGACTTGTGCTTAGTATTCCAGTCTTTCTGTCTTTTCTTCCTTTCTCCCTTATTTATTAATTCATAGATATTTGACAAAATACAATTAATACTAAAAATATCTTTTCAAAAATCGTCTTCTGAGAATTAGGATTTTTGCAACAATTACAACAAACATAATCTCATGTGTTTATATATATTCTCTGCATGTATATATATGTGTGCATATATAAACTCTTGGACCTATCTTGGTGAGTGACCTCCTGATTGTGGGGGGTCGAGGCAACACCCGCAAGGGTTCGAGTCTCTGCTGGTGAAATCCAGTCTCATTGAGTTATTCCAAGGGCCATCCATTACAAGCGTAAATTTGTGACTTAATCGGTTCGACGGATTTGTGGGGTGTCCGTCCGCCTCCGATTTACCGGTCAGCTACACGATCCATTGAGGACTATAATAAACCGGTCGCGTTCCGAGTCACCAAAAAAAAATGTGCGCATATATACAATGCAACAACATTAAAAAAGAGTCACCAAAAAAAAATGTGTGCATATATACAATGCAACAACATTAAAGAAGAGCGTTTTTTAAAAGTGTGTGTGTGTTTTTTTTTTTTTGTAAGTTCCCTTTGAAAGAACATTTTTAGCATTAACTATATTTTTCTAAATACCCATAAATCATCAATATTATCCTATATATTAATTAAATAAACAGCCGAACATAAAAAATAAATATAAAAAATCGTTGCCTGTAGTACTCTCTTTAGTAGATGAATGGAAAAGTAGAAAGGGAAAAAAATGAGGGAGGTTGAATTTTCTTGGCTCTTAATATGTAACCTTTTTTTCTTTAATAATGTTTGGTTAGAGGAAAGAAATAAATAAAATATATACATAAATGATAATTCGAATTTTGTGTCTCTTTCTCTCTCTTCCATTTTTCTCCCTTTTTGGGAAAAAAGAGGGTCCGAAATCCTCCTTTTTCCTCCTAATTTTTTTTTTCGCATCATTTCTCTGTTAAAAAAAGACGAAGCTCGCTCTCACTTCGCCTATATATATTCTGTCTCCACTATTTAGGATTATAATTTGGACTTCACAGAGAGAGAGAGAGAGAGAGAGAGAGAGAGAGAGAGAGAGGGGATCAAAATCTCCATTGCAATGGCACTTTTATTTCTCACTCTTTTCGTCTACATTTCATGCTTCCAACAAGCAATTGCCTATGGTCCACATACTCAAAACACCATATCAGAGATACCGCAAAACGTCACAAGTGGCGGTGCCACCGCCAAACCTGATTGCGGAGAGTGTCAACTCCCTCCACCGCCACCACCCCCTTCAACATGCCCTCCTCCACCGCCGCCAAAATGTCGTCCTCGGCTCCCAAGAGAACTCAGAAGGGCCAGACGCGCAATCCGAAAATTCAGCCAAACAATCACCTCTGACCCTCAAGGCATTACAAAGACCTGGAGAGGCTACGGAATCTGCAGCGACACAAACTCTTACAAGGGCTTCATTTGCGACAGATTCCCATCTGACAACAGTCTCAGAGTCGCCGGCGTCAAATTCAACGGCTACAACTTGTCTGGCAATCCGCTGAGCATGAGCGGACTCCTGGAAGAGCTAAACGACCTCGTCTTCTTCCACGTAAACTCCAACTTCTTCATCGGCGAAATCCGCGTCAGTATTGACAAAATACCCTACTTTTACGAGCTCGACTTGAGCAACAACAAGCTCCAAGGCACATTCCCAACCTCCGTTCTCGCCGCCGACAACCTCACTTTCCTCGACCTCAGGTTCAATTCCCTCACCGGGAATCTCCCCCCGGAGGTCTTCATGATGGGCCTCGACGTTCTCTTCCTCAACAACAACCAGTTCGTCGGCGAAATCCCAGACAGCCTAGGCCAAACCCCGGCGCTTTATCTCACCTTGGCGAACAACAAATTCACCGGTTCAATCCCTAAAACCATAGGACAAGCCAACGACACGTTGGTCGAGGTCCTGTTTCTGAACAACATGTTGTCTGGCTGTCTCCCGTACGAGATTGGGTTGTTGACGAAATCAACTGTTTTCGACGCCAGCCAGAACCAGTTGACGGGTCCCATCCCGCGATCTTTCGGGTGCCTGGAGAAAATGCAGCGGCTGAGCTTGGCCTCCAACAAGTTTTATGGGCCGGTGCCGGAAAGTCTTTGTAAGCTTAAGAACCTGCAAAATCTCACTCTCAAGGACAATTACTTCACGCAGGTTGGGCCGCAATGCAGAAGCTTGGTAATGAAGAAAGTGCTGGACATAAGTATGAACTGCATTTTGGACCTCCCGTTGCAGAAATCTGCTGCTCAGTGTAAGGCCTTTTTCTTGATGCACAAGACTTGTCCGGATGGCAAGTCGCTGAGTATTGTGCCGTGTCAAATTGATGATGACTCCGATGATGATGATGATGAAGCGCTGCCGCCACCTGTGCCTGCTCCGTCTCCTTCGTATGCTGCTCTAGAAATGCATGCATAGCTCTATATTACAATATATATATATATATATTGATCCAGTTTGCAGTATGATTTAGATTTACTTATTGTTTGTAATTGTGCTTGTGCTTGTGCTTTTTTTTTAAATTGTTTTTTGGAAAGGGAGTGCGTATGTATTAATGCAATAACAAGTATTGTTTGAATTATATATTAATTGAAGTGAGATAAAATGTACGCACTTTCATATCTGGGTGCATGTATTGCAGATTTTGCGGGTGGTGAACAAATGAAAAGAACAGTGCGATAATACGTACGAACTTTCATATCTGGGTGCTTGTATTTCAGAATTTGCAGGGTAAACAAATGAAAAGAGGAGAGAGAGAAAGAGGGGTGGGAGAGAGAGAGAGAGAGGGGGGGGGGGAGAGGTGTTTATGCATAAACTGTCTTTGTTCATTAATAATTAGAATTGAGCTGCTAACGGGGTTCATGATTACAACCGTAGAGAATACCGGATGACATACGACCTAATTATAATAGTCAAGTTAATTAGGAGTTTGAATCTCTTGCGTTGAGTGTAATTTATCCTTATTTAAAATATAATAAAAATTAATTTTGAAAATTTCTATTGAACATTATTTTATTTAAAAAATAGAATAAAAATTAATTTTAGAAAATTCTATTTAACATTATTTGATTTTAGATTCTCCCTACAGTTTATAAAAGATTACATTCTCTCTCTTTCTTTACAGAGTTACATTAATTTTTTTTTTAAATACAAAAGACGGCCATCTTTTAATTTTCTCTCTCTATTTTAAAAAAATGAAAGCTTTTTTCTTTCTTTCTTTTTTTTTTTTTAAATATACAAAAGATGGCCCATCTTTTAATTTTCTTTCTCTACTTTAAAAAATAAAAGAGGTTTACAAAAATTAACACGGATGCCCCTACTTTAAAAAAAAATCTGAAAATCGAGAGAATAAAATATTTAATCGGTCAACATTAATTTATATGAAAACGAGGACGGATGCGGTGCGGAAGGGTCTAAGTACTGCAAGCAATTCCACCATCCCCATTAATCAAATATTATTAGAAGGTGACGATCGGGAAGAATAGAGGGGTTGCAATGGTTTTTGCACTATAGGAACTTGAAAATTCCAAACCCACACAATCACACACACAGTGAAAGTAATCACACAAGAGAATAACCAGGAAACCCTATCACAGGGAGAAAAACCTCTATTCACTAATCCCACTATCAACGGGTTACAAGACTCTACTCAGACTCTACGAATCACTCGCACGAATCCTTTCATCACTCTTGCTCGAATCACTCGATAAACCCTACAAGTAGGCTTTCTGCCTACACAGAAAGTGAAAAGAAAATACAAGATAAATTTAGAAAGAACATGAAAGCTCTCAATACTCAAAGACTCTTTCTCTAGGTCCCTATAATATGTTCTCCCACCTTTGACAATTACAGAGTTGGTTTCACATATATAGGATTACAAAGTTGCCCTAGTTTGGCAAAATAGGAAATTGAATCCGAACAAAATATTCATAGCTCGATCCCTCGCGCTCCCATCCTCCAGCCTGCGACCTGCACTGGAATTTTTGCGCTTTAGGAAATAACACTGGCGCTCGCTCTCCCATCCTCTTGCCTGCGTACCTCACTGGAATTTCTGGAACAGCTTGGCGCACCGCGCCCTGCGGTATGCCTGCGTGCTTGGGGCGTACCCGCGCGCTCCCCGCGCCGTGCCTGCGAGGTACACTGGAATTCCATTCTTGTTCCAGAAAGCTGCGTCCGAATTTCATTGGGTTTTGTAATCCTTCACACCAATTAGAATTCTTCAAAATCTTGGTCAACTTGATTCATTTTATCTCCTTAAATGTTTAGAATTTTTAAATCTTCAATTGCATCACTTTAGGAAACTTGAATAGCATTCCTAATTTAACTAAGATTTTGATTGGATTTGCCACAAGACTTTACAATCTCCCCTTGGTAATTCCATATCAAAACTTAAGTTAAATTTTAAATTCTGCTCAAATTCTGCATTTTAAATTCTGCTCAAATTCTGCACGTACTGAACACACACATCAAGGCACCAAAATCTTACCAAAGCACATAAGACATAAAATATCATGCTACCAAAGCACATAAGACATAAAATATCATGCCATACCCTAAACAAGTTCACATATTACATACATAACTTGAAATAACTCCCCCTTTTTGATATGGAAGTGACAAGCTCACAAAACATAGGGGGAATGATGGAAAGATAAAACAAAACAAAAGAAAAGCAGAACAGATCAAAAGAACCCACTGCCATCATCAAAACCACCACTGCCACTGCCACCAGCACCATCAGTTCCTCCAAAAGAACCACCACCAAAGCCAGTGTCATCATCATCATCGTCTTGGGGTAGCTATCCTGAAATGCTCCCCAATTATCAATCTGGCGATGTAAGGACTGAAATTGATTGGTGCACAAATCTGTTAAAGCTTTGATGTTGGCATCGATAGTATCCAATCGCCCATTAATTGCAGTCTGATCAGCACGAATATTTTCAACCTCTCCCTCAAGTCGCAGCAAAGACAAAGACATGGAGTTCATAGTAAATGGACGTGTGCTACGACTAGATTCAGCCTCGTTTGGTGCATCAAGTGTATCATCCATAGCCTGACTAACTGATTTCCTAGCAGTAAGGCGAGTAATGGGTGTAGGCTGTGGTGTGAGACCAGAAGAAGGCAATTCAATGTGATGGGACTGTATAATTTTGGTGACAAGAACACCAAACGGAAGAGAATCCTTTGTGCGTTTCAATTGTTGGGCAGTGAACATGAGACGAAACATGAACAAGGCAAGATCAAAACGAAGACCCAGCAGTATGGCATACATGACACGACCTCTTCTAAGTGTGACATCAGAATAATGTGAGGTAGGATCTATGGATGCAGACACAAAGAGATTAAGCATGCGATGATCGGTTTTGAGATGCCCATGAACATATGTTTCACCACGCCAGGATGGTGAGCCAGTCATAATACTGAAGACATTGGTCAGTTCTTCTTTGGTGGGAGACACACCATCTTGAGTAGGATAAAAGAGTGAAGACCGTTCCTCAAGAGTAGGTCGAGCAATGCCCAAAATGGAAGCAATAAAATCAGGAGTGACAGTAATGGACACACGATTAACTGAAGTCTTAAAGATGGCATTTTCAAAATCAGTCTCACAAAAATTTGAGTAAAATTCTTGTACCAACTTCACAGGACACATTGCAGATAAAGAAGTAACAGACTCCCAACTAACTGAGCAAACAAAGGTTGAATCATGGGAAAATCATGTAAGTCTAGTTGACGTTCAATGAGACACAGGGCGTTGGAAAACAATGTGCGAATTCATTTTGATTAAGAAATCGATTTCCAGATGAGAGGAGGACCCAGTTCGAGTTCTTTTAGACATGTTTTTAAGAAAAAGATAGAACCTAAAGGAGAAAGACGTAAAGATTACCTAGTATGCTCACATGCAGACACAGACTCTGGAGAGGAAGCTGGATGGTCGCAGGTGCGAAGGTAGTGACACTTGCTTAAAAATTGACCCCGTGAACTGTCCAGGGCCCCATACTATACCCCACATCGCTCACGCGAGCATCCAGCGGGTAGCCTGCGCCATGGGTGGCGAAGGTGCGTGTATCATGCGTATTGCCTGCTGAGGTTTGGCGAAGGAGCGCGTATCCTGCGTCCTTCTTGCGAGGCTCTCGGAAAAATCTTGTAAGTGTAATTTTGGACACAAACAATCAAAACCAAAAGAGACAGTAGAAAACTTTATTAAAAATGGTAAAAAAATTTTAATTCCACTATGCCAATGCATGTACATCAATCTCGCACCCTTCATAAATTCAAAGATTCACATTTTGATTTTCCAAGGAAAATTTTCAATTCTGTGTCGTGAGGCTGAAATACAAGTCACTAAAATTGAAACAAATAGCTTGTGTAGTGTGAGTTTTGACTATAATATAACATATAGGCTCCCCCTCAAACAATCATAGACTCAAAAAGTTAAATTTGATGTACCAAATGAATTGAGAGCCACTCTTCCCCTTTTTTTTTTTTTTTTTAAACAATTGGCGGCTTCACACGCTTATGGGCAGGTAGCTATTCCTTAACAACAACGAGTCATTAAGGGCTTCTCACCTGGTCCCCCCGGTAGCCCTTTCCAATTTTTTTTTTTTTTTTTTTTTTTATGCATAACTTTGATATGCATACATCAGGCTCCTCAACATTTTTTAAAACACATCAAACAATAACCCTTGATTCGTGGAAAAAAAAGAGAAGAGGTTATATGCATGTACAATCAAGTGTAATAGGATGCACTTCAAAATTATGAACAAACTTCACCAAAACACTTCGTATCAATTTACAAGGAATGCGAAAATTATGAACTCATGAAATCTATAAACTTGGAAGATTTAATGCACATGTAACAGTATAGAAGTCATAAAATATTTTCAACTTAATTAATAAACTTCTAGCTTATCTTTTAGATTTCAATGGTGTGTACAAATGCCTACAGATTTTCTTAGAGACTCAAAGCGAAGGGCATTTTGTGAACAAAAACAAGTTAAATCTGACTTTCTAACCCAAATAGCTCTAGTTTTAAGACCAGTGTCTTGACAGGTTTTTCCTCACGTTTTTGACTTTTATGAAAATTCTTTCTCTCAACAAATTTAAAATTTGTACCTCCTCGAAATATTGGATTGTTTTGTTTTGAAAAGAACGTGAGTTTTTGTAATAATCTTCTGAAACACTTGAAATTTATTCTTCACAGGGACTCTAGGCTCAGGGGTTTTTTGAAAAATTTTAACATAGTTTAAAGGAAGACCATAGAGTTTGTGACAGTTGGGCGTATATGACCTTTGATTCCACAATGGTGACAAACAGGTACAAAGGATTGGGATCTAGCAAAATGCATACCTTTCACTGTGTGAGGAGAATGCTGATAGTGTTATTCTTTTCAAAACTCTTCTTTGGTGGTGCAGTAGACTTATGGAAGGTCTTGGGATTGGCTGCAGGTTTGAAACAACCTCTTCTACTACTGAAGGCGCTGATGATGATGAACAATTGTATTTTTCCCTCCAGTGTAGCCTAAGCCTGCTTTGTCTCCATGTGTTCGTTGTTGGCTCCAATTTCTTCAAGTTTTTGTGAACTGGAGTTCATTCTTTCAATTATCTTCTCATCACTCTTGATCTTTTCTTTCAGCTTACTGACCTCATCCTGAAGTTCTTCAACAGCTTTCTCCCATTCATCAATCGTTTATTCTTTTCTTCAAGTTTTTCTTTGAACTTTTCTGCACTATGAGACTGAGAAATTTGTCAGATTCCAAAATTTATATTTTACTTGTGAGTTTTTCATTCTCTGTCTTCAAGGAATCTCGTCACATTCGGAGTTTACTGTTGCGGGTATGTTGGGCTTGTCTTTGTTTCTTTACCTTACTGTATTCGACAATGAGAGCATCATAGGCCACTTGCAAGTCATTATTGAATTCATCCTCAGAGTCATCATCTTCATGATTAGATATATCAGTGTCGCTTTGAGATCCAGATGGAGTTCCTGCAGACGAAGAGTGAGACGCCATAAAGCAAAAAATTACCTTCATCGTTTGAGCGATACTACTGAAGATGATTCATCTGAACTGGATTCATCATCTAATGTAGCATTCATGACTTTGACTTGTTCTTTTTCATCTTTTTGTTTGCACAGTCTTGAGCAAAGTGTCCATATCCATGACACTCAAACACTTGATCTTGTTCTTCTTGTTTTCTTCCCCAGATTCAATCTTCTGATCTTCTTTCCTTGTTTTTGAGATGTGACTCATTCTTGTTGTTCTTATTAATAAACCCTTCTTCCTCATATATCTTACGAATCTTTTTAGCCACAAGCGCCATTTCTTTATCCGACTCCTCTTCATCACTTTCTTCTTCCACTGTCTTTAGAGCAATACCTTTTGACGCTTTGCGAGGTTTCACCATATTTGCTTCAAACGTTTGCAAGGATCCCACAAGGTCTTCTATTCTCATGAAGTTCACATCTCTGACTTCTTCTATTGCTGTAACTTATAATCAAACACTCGTGGAAGAGAACGTAAAATTTTACGTACCACTTTGTATTCTGGAATAGGTTCTCCAAGGTTGTGGCATGAATTAACAATGTGACTGAGCCGGACGTAAAAGTCATCAAACCTTTCGTCTTCATTCATCCTTATTCCCTCAAACTCAGAAGTGAGTTTTTGAAGCTTGCTGGTTTTGACTTGTTCGTTCCCTTCGTGTGTACTTTGCAGAATTAACCATGCTCTTCGGGCACTCGTACAACTGGAGATGCGGCAGAATTCATTAGGGCAAACTGCAGAAAATATGGCACTCAAGGCTTTGAAGTTCCACTCCGAACTCTCTTGCTCAGCTTTTAGTCCACGTCTGAATTGACTTTTGTTCGATTTTTCCATCAACATCATGAGTCGGTTCATCCCATCCTTGAACTATTGACTCCAGACTTTGTAATTCATTCCTAAAAGTGAAAGCTTGCATTCGTACCTTCCAGTATATAATTTGAACCGTCAAACCAAGGGGGTCTGGTGCTTGAGTCCTCCTTCACGTGGTGGATCCATTGGTTTGGATGAAGATCTTCACTCAAGAACTTAGAGTGACCCGCTCTGATACCAATTGAAAATTCCAAACCCACACAATCACACACACAGTGAAAGTAATCACACAAGAGAATAACCAGGAAACCCTATCACAGGGAGAAAAACCTCTATTTACAATCCCACTATCAACGGGTTACAAGACTCTACTCAGACTCTCTACGAATCACTCGCATGAATTCTTTCGTCACTCTTGCTCGAATCACTCGATAAACCCTACAAGTAGGCTTTCTGTCTCACACAGAAAGTGAAAAGAAAATACAAGATAAATTTAGAGAAAGAACATGAAAGCTCTCAATACTCAAAGACTCTTTCTCTAGGTCCCTATAATATGTTCTCCCACCTCTGACAATTACAGAGTTGGTTTCACATATATATAGGATTACAAAGTTGCCCTAGTTTGGCAAAATAGGAAATTGAATCCGAACAAAATATTCATACTCGATCCCTCGCGCTCCCATCCTCCAGCCTGCGACCTGCACTGAAATTTTTGCGCTTTAGGAAATAACACTGGCGCAGCCTCGCTCTCCCATCCTCTTGCCTGCGTACCTCACTGGAATTTCTGGAACAGCTTGGCGCAGCCGCGCACTCCCTGCGGTATGCCTGCGTGCTTGGGGCGCACCCGCGCGCTCCCCGCGCCGTGCCTGTGAGGTACACTGGAATTCTATTCTTGTTCCAGAAAGCTGCGTCCGAATTTCATTGGGTTTTGTAATCCTTCACACCAATTAGAATTCTTCAAAATCTTGGTCAACTTGATTCATTTTATCTCCTTAAATGTTTAGAATTTTTCAAATCTTCAATTTGCATCACTTTAGGAAACTTGAATAGCATTCCTAATTTAACTAAGATTTTGATTGGATTTGCCACAAGACTTTACAGAACTAAAGTGTAAAATATTAATACGCTTGATTTTCATTAAATTATCTAATGGTCTTGATTTAGATTGATTAAAATTTAGATTAATGGTTATTATATAATAGTTCTGATTTTGAGAAAATCAAAATTTTTGATATTTTACATTTCAATTTTTCTAGTATAAAAATTGCTCTAACCCCCTCTATCCCTAATTGGGAGAGGAAAAAAAAATGCAAAGTTCAGTTACATTTATGGACATAACGTGCATGCATGAGCAGTATAATGACTGACGTGTAATTTTCCATTCCAAAATCCTATCAGCAAACTACTGCGTTTGGAATTCTCAAAAATTGATAAAAAATTAAAAATTAGTGTAAAAATGATATGTCTCAAAATTTAATTAGACAAAATTGATAAAATTAAAATTTTATAGGGTATTTGAGTTTTTTTTTCTAATGCACTCCAAACACCAACCGACACAAGTTTGAATTATTTATTAGGTTCATATATACAAATAAAAGGAAGTGAAAATATCTCCACGAACGGCACTTTCAAACCTTGTTTTTTGCCACCTGTTCTCAAATTCATAGAGGAAGATATTACCTTGGAAAAGTAGGTCACGTGGACGGATCCCATATTTTGGAGGGTTGTTGGTGACTCTATGACGCAAATTAATTGACTGCTCATGAAGTTCCTGTGATGCAATCTGCAATTTTCTGGGGTTTTTATGAGCTAACAGCTGATATATATACATATACATATATAGATAGAAACAGGTACAGGAAAGTCATGCACCAATTAATATGTCGCAAACAGGTGTGCTGTGTGTGCGTGGAGAAACCAATAATTTATTAGGATCAGAACTCAAGAAGTTCGCCGTTGAGCAAACCAAACGTTATCGGCAGTCCTATCAATCAGTTTTAAGGTGAAGCGCAAATACATGTCGGGAATCAGTTTAACTTAAGTGAGTGTGATTTCAAACTCAGATAACTTCGATTGGTTTTGAAGCCAGATCTCTAAATTACCACTGTTTGGGCTTGGTTTTTCACAAGAGCAAGCATGCACATATAATGAAGGCAGCAACTAATATTTTCGAAGCAGATGTATATATATATATATATATATTAGCCAATCTTCAGCCACTTGTAGCATTCATTATAATAATGCACTTCCATAGCATCTCAAGATGATGAGTTATAGGGCAGAAAATACTTTGAATAATTCTAAAATCCAAACTAATCCATTCATTTTGGGTAGGATTAGGTTTATTAGAGAGGTTAGTTGGGCTAAGTTTTGAGTATAAAAGTTGCTAACCTAATTTTTATTAATTCAGTTTTTGGTTAACATATTATAAGATCCCAACCAAGCCCCGAAAAGGGTCGTCGAGTTGGTTCGGATAGCGGGCTAAAGGGCTTGGGACCAATAGGTCCCGGGTTCGACTCCTCTTGGGGGCAGTCCTTCCTCTAATTGTGGAGGGCCATCCAATAGTCTTCTCGGCTAAACCGGTCAGCCAGGGCTTGCCTAGGCTGGTTTACCTCCTCGTGGTTCTTTGCCGACTAAGGTCACGGGACGGGTTTCACCCAGTGCGCACCGATGGGTAGCGGCTGCGAACTTCTCCCCGACTCCAAAAGATCCCAACCAATTTAATTTTCTGTTTAATTTTCATTACAAATCTCTACTTCTCTCTCTTTTGAAAATCAAATAAGGAAAGGCATTTTCTTTTTTTTTTTTTTGGTAAAATCAATTGCTAAAAAAATTACATGCTTTTTTTAATTATGCAGTTTTTCTTACACGTAATGGTTTGGACTTTATGATTTTGGTATAAGTCATAGGGACAGAATGTATCCACGAAGGGTACACTGTACTTGGTCGAAACAACAGATTAGATTGGGCTCGGTACTTACCAAAAAAACAAAAAAAAAAATATTGGGCTCGGTGTCTCATAATTTTAGCGTATATTTGGTTGGCAGCGAGAATGGAACAAGTGTAATGTAAAGTGAATTTGAGGGTGTAAATTAATGGAATGATGATGAAAGTAAGAGTAATTATATTTAGTATGCATGAAGACCGAGTCAGAGGGTGAACATAATGTATATTTCGTAAGGTAAATAAAAAGTAGAATGGAATGAAAGTATTAATAAATATTAACATTATCCTTAAATAAAAACATAAGTATCTTAGCAAGCAGTAAAAATTAAAGTAATTTTATAAATGTCCTCTTGAGACTGATTCTTTGCTTGGGAGAAGAAGTCATTTCGATGATTTTTGGGAAGAATGACTTTTTCTCTGATCGGAAAGAATAAAGGATAGATAAGATATAGCCTTCCATCCTCAAAACATATAGAAAATGAAATAATTATGCTCATTGGATCTTCATTCTGCCCGATCAAACATGCCGAACTGAATAACCTAGCAGGGCCAAATATGGAGCCCAAACTTGGCCGAGGCCCGTGGGCTTTTGCGGTCAACCAAGTATATTGGGCCCACAAGAAAATTTTCACAATTTTCCAAGTTCACAGCTAGTCCAGATGCTGGGATGCGAAGCTATATCATGGCCACCTCAACAGGCTCAGTCGTAGGCAGAGGTTAGAGGTGTCAATGGCGGGTAGGCAGAGGTTAGAAGTGCACCGGCGGGTCAGAGGAGGCTGCAGTTGTTTTAGTTAATATTAATTTTTTAAACAAGTTCAATTAGATCATTATCTTTCTTTTATATATATATATATATATATAATTTGACTGAATTAAGTTTTGATTAAAAATTAATTTTAATCAACTTAAATTAGGACCATTAGATTATTTAGAGAAAATCCTGTAATTTATACCCAATACTTTAACAGCTAAAATACCAAAATGGTTGTAGCCCCCCTAACACGTCAATAGTTAGGGCGAACACACTGACAAAATACGGCATGATACGACACGTTTAAAGTATAATGGAATCGACATGTCTAAATCTGTTTGTCCCCTATTTAAAAAATATAATTTAATTAATATGTAATATATAAATTTCTATTTAAATAATTAGGAATTTCAAATTTAAGAATTTGATATTAAATAATATTTTAAAATATAAGGGAGAAAATTAATTTATCTAATAATTTGTGAAAGTTTTATAATGATTAATACCAAATTACGTTACAAATACTTCAAATAATCATTTTTTTTTTATAATGATAGGGCGGGCTCAATATAAGTGGAGATCTAAAGCGAATTCAATGACAAGATTTTTCTAAAAGTAATATAATTTTTTAATATAATACAAAATATTTTAAAGTTCTTATGAAAAATAATTTTGTTAGTCGATCGTTTGAGACATAGAATTCCTTATTAAATTTTAGTATAGTTCCTTAAACAGTAATTAAAATTTATTAGTTAATGTTATTATATAATTAATTTAGAATTAATAATCATTAAATATATTTTCTAATTGTATGTATCATTTTTAGAATTAAAAAATGAGAGATAATATTGACGAAAATAAAAAATGTAGAGTCTATTTAGATTAATTTTTTAATAAATATATTATATATATACCCTTATAGGAAACTAAAATAAGTTTTAAAACGATTTTAGATTAATTAAGATAAACATTTAAATTTAAGAGAGTATATTCAATTCAGGACTTTCTTATTGGACGGAGGTATTTGGTAATTACCTTAATTGCCTAGTATTAGTGTTGATCCTTGTGTAATGATTCAAATCCATCATAATATATCATGTTAAACTATTCAAATATACGATGAAATCTCTAATTAAGATAATAATATTATATTTGAACAATTTTTCTTAAATAATTAGTACTAAATCTTTTAATTTTAAATTTTTGAATACAAGCACATATACATGTTTATATTTAAATAATTCTTCTTAAATAATTAGTACTAAATTCTTTAAATTTAAATTCATAAATACAAACACATGCATGTGTTTATTATTAAAAACCAAAGAAAAATTTTATAATTAATTTTAATTTTTTTAATAAAACGAAATCAGCACGCATACACTGCTCAACTCAACACATAAAAAGCATTAACTACAAGGTGCGTGTGAAATAAAAAAATACTGAAATTTTTTAAAAATTTTTTAAAATTTTAAAAAATTATTATTTTTTATTATATTATACGAGTTATAAATTTATAAATTATTTTAAATTATTTTATTTTACTTTCTTACCGTTCTAAACATTCTGACGTGACAAGTTGAGTCGAGCAAATGAGTTAAACGTGCTGCCGCTACGCGACACTCATTCTCAATTGAGACCTTTAGCTGGTGTCAGCGGGTCATATATAGAAGTCTCAGAGAGTGAATGGTGGAAAAAAGTTCTTTCTATAAGTTTGTCTGTTGAGACAATCACTAACTTTTTTTTTTTTTCCTTGTTTTAATAAAATCAATTGAAGGACTGCCTTTCTAGCTACTTGCCAAAAATATTATTTCATTCAAAATATACATATTAATGATCTTATAATTATAAAAAATAAAATATTTTAAAGTAATAGATCTATAATCTCCCATTAATTCTGATTAGATATTTTTTTTTATTTTTTTAGTAGTATAACATTGTTTTCCTAATTATTAATTATGAGTCAAATCATAAAACCAAAAAAAAATATATATTAGAAAAAGTGACGAGAATAATGTGAACTTGTGGACCTATGATTTCTAAACAACAAACTCATAAAAATCTACTTTTATTCCAATGCTAGCTTTACCATCTTATTCTAATTGCACTTTTTAAAATTTTTCTGGTGGTAGAATAATAGTTTGGGGTAATTATAATTTATACCAATGAGATTTCGCTAAAAATACATGACTTCGCTTAGTTTAAAGGTTAATACATAATTCTCTCTGTTTTAGATTAAAAATTAGAAAATTAATAAAATTTATGAAATTAACTGAATTTGTGTCTCACTAGTCAATCATATTGATTGGAGAAAAAAAAAAGATTTTTGCAAAGAATGAGAGATACTAATATAATTTATTTTCTTTGTGCTATTAATCATTTTTATGTTAAAATCACAGATATTAAATGAATTTATTGTCCCTTCCACTGTTAATCATTTTTAAGTTAAAATGAAATATTTACGAATTTATTGTTTTTGCGCTATTAATCATTTTTATGTTAAAATCACAGATATTAACTGAATTTCAATCATTTTTGGGTTAAAATGAAATATTTATTTCATTATTTAGGGCCTGTTTGGTGGAACAAAAAGTTGACAAAATGTACAATAAAAATGAAATATGTGACATAAAGGTGATATGTGAAAATTTTTAATTGGAGAAAAGTATAAAAATTAGTTAAAATTGATGAGTTTTGGTGGATTTTGATTCTACCAAACAGAGCATTAGATTCAACACTCGGTTTATAAATAAATTTACTTCTATTTTTTCTCAACATCATGCATTTATGCAAAAAATATATAGGTCTCGGCGTGAAACATAAATTTAGTTAAATTTAAAAAATTCTTTAATTTTACACTCGGAAAGAGTGATGTGTATTGGGGCAAGTACCCGATGGTATTGTCCATTAGTTAACGGATTCCCGGTGTATTTTAGAAGTCACCATACTGAGTGCAAGCTTAAAATCTCTTCTGATAGCATATGAGACTAATGCCCGCAAATTCTAATTTGATTATTCATTCACAAAGTTGGATGTTTTTATTAGTTAGGATCGAGCAATATTCAAATATCCAAGATGAAATTGGGTACGTATGTTTCATTTTTGACGATCAGAACACCCTCACTCGATCTTCTTCTGTGATCTACTTTTGTGTTTCATTTTTGATGAATTTGTGCGCGCATGGTTGTTGGCTTGTTCCTTTCAATTTTTTTTTTTTTTTTGTTCGTGGGCAGAGCTGTTGACAGGTCCACCAGAAAGTAATGGCCGGTACCATGTTGTGGTGGGAAATAGTGTTATTTTCCGTGTCCTATCAGGCAAATAGGGTTCATGAACTTCTTCTGGTGATGCTCCTTATCTACAACTCTTTATAAGTGGACAGTCTGAACTTTGAAAGGTCCTTGAGCGCTCAAGAGCACTTCCCTCCTCCCCCACATCCATGTGCAGTTTGATTTTTATTCATATCAGAGCCAAAATTTGGTACATTTGTCCAGAGCCCACTTGTTTCCTCTTTTCTCAGGCATGATGGCTATGACTTTTCTTCTTTCGCTATTCAGATTTATATATTCCATGGTTGTTCTGAAATGGTACCCCCATTCATATTCCTCTAAAAAAATAAATAAATAAAGAGAGAGAGGAGGTAAGAGAATAACGAGGACTCGTCACAAGCAATGCAGTTTTTGTTGGTATCGTGGGACACCACCTTTCTCGAAGAACCAATCAGTCCTCAGCCCACCAGTTCTATCGGATATTACGAGTTCACGTGACTAACTACGATCAATACTCAGCAGCTATTCACCACACATAAGGATACTCAGCAGCCAGCATTTGCCTATATGCAATGGCTGGCATGATTAGTGATGAAATCGAGACTTTGTCCCCAAGCACTTACCTTGAGGCAATGACCACTTCTCGTAAGAACCCACTCCCCACTCGCCAAAGTGACGAGAATATGGGATAAGGGTGCTGTGGTAAGCAATTGGAAGGACTCATAAATCCAATCCAGCCTGGCTAGATGGGGATGTTAATGGAACATGTACTGGAAGGACTCATAAATCAAATCCAGCCTGGCTAGTTGGGGACGTTAAATGGAACATGTACGAGAGTGTTATCGATTCCTTAAAAGGGATCGAAACGGTTTGAAATTAAAATCTAATATTCACGTAGATTTAAATTAAATTTAAAATTTATTTGTATAATACCTAATGTTAATACGCGTTTATACTTGTAAGGTACTCGCTAAATACTTGTTAATATAATTATAATATATTATATTATACAGTTACAATTTTGTCCCTAATTAGAGTAGTTAAAGTTTTAGGCCAATAACTATTTGATTGTAGATTATTGTCAGGTATATTTAAATGATAAGTTTCGTGAAGTTATTTAAATACATAAGTAGTGATTGAATTTATATAAACTATGATCTTTGTAGTTTAATTAAATGAGTTTTTTTTTTTTTTTTCCTTTTTTATAAGGAAACTTGATAGAGGAAAATTTTCATAAATATATTTGTTTGGTGTTATAGAGAACACATTAATTGTTTAAAACAAATTTAATTTGTGAACAGGTATTTAAAGGATGGGATGGAAGGAGTTTAAAATTTTAATTAATGTGAACGCAACTGCAAATAAATTTTTGACTAGTTGAAGCGTTAGAAGTTTAAGAAAAATCGCAAGAAGTAGTGGACCTAGAGTTTTGTCGGTAGATTTTGTTTTGAACATAACTTTGATTTATAAAGAGTTACGGGATTCATAATTCTTTTATGTAAAGAGTTATCCACTTAAGATCATTTTTTAGGTCAAAAATCTTCATTTTCATATTTTTTAGGTAATTTTTTTATTATTAGTTGAATACAGCTTCTTTGAAATTTATTTCCTAACTTTCATCTAAAAGTTTAAGGTTTATTTGTTTTCAGTTGCGTCACTAATTAAGAAAATAAATAGATTTAAAGTGATAATTGATTGAAAAAATAAATAAATTCAATAATAATAATGAGTAATTAAACGGATATTTTGCTAATTTACATACCGATCCCGTTTGGCAGCACATGCCAAAACCTTGACGATGGTGACTGTCCAAGTGACAATTCCGTCGACACACGTCAGCATCTTATTAGAAATAACACTATAGGTATGTTTGGAATTATATAAAAGTGTATAAAATAAAATAAAATAAAATTGTAAAAGTAAATGTCCCATAATTCATGTAGTGAGTGAAGAATTTAAATTTTATTATTTCGTAATTTATGTTTATAAAATTTTATTTTATTTAATAAAATTCCAAACGGAGCCTATATATGCCGATTTTCTCCACTACCTAGGATATCATAATTTCGATTTGAGAGAGAGAGAGAGATAAATGCGCAAAATCTCGGTTTCGATGGCACTTGTGCGTCTCACGCTTTTCATCCTCATCTGTTCAAGCCTACAAGCAAATGCCTATTCTACTTCACTTCATGATCAAAACAGTAGACAAGCATTGGAAATCATAATTGGTGGGGGTGGCGGCGCTCCCTCACCTGACTATCAATGCCCTCCACCTCCACCACCACCACCACCACCCCCGCCGCCGCCACCTCCACCACCACCACCACCACCCCCGCCGCCGCCACCTCCACCACCACCGCAGATGCCACGCACGCCACCATCAGCAGGACCACCATTGGACTCCGAACTCAGAGCGATCATTCCTGTAATCCAAAAATTCGGGAAGAGAATAAAATACGACCCCAAGGGCATTGTCGAAACCTGGAAAGGCAATAAGCTCTGCAGGGACCCTTCCAAATACAAAGGCTTCTACTGCGCCAGAATCCCCGGAGACAAGAAGCTCAGACTGGCAGGCGTCGATTTCAACGGTTACCACTTCAACGGAAAGCCGAACGAACCCCTAGACTTGACCGTTTTCATTGAACGACTAAAAGACCTGGTCTTTTTCCACGCAAATTCCAACAACTTCACCGGCATCATACCCACCAAAATCAAAAAACTAACTTATTTCTACGAGCTCGACTTGAGCAACAACAACCTCCAAGGGGCGTTCCCAAGATCCGTTCTCGCCGCCAAGAACCTAACTTTCCTCGACCTCAGATTCAATTATCTCACCGGGTGGGTCCCGCCGGAAGTCTTCACGATGGACCTCGACGTTCTCTTCCTCAACAACAACAAGTTCATCGGCAAAATCCCGGACAGCATCGGGAAAACTCCAGCGCTTTATCTCACCTTAGCAAACAACAGATTCACGGGTCCAATCCCCAAAACCATAGGACAAGCGAAAGACGCGTTAGTCGAGGTTCTGTTCTTGAACAATCGATTGTCCGGTTGTCTTCCGTACGAAATTGGGTTGTTGAAGATAGCAACGGTGTTCGATGCCAGCCAGAACCAGCTAACGGGTCCTATCCCCCAATCTTTCGCCTGCCTGGAGAAGATTGCGCTGCTCAACTTGTCGTCTAACCAGCTCTACGGGCCGGTGCCAGAGACTCTGTGCAGGCTCAAAAAACTGTACAGGCTCACTCTGAAGGACAACTACTTCACGCAGGTGGGGCCCGAATGCAGGAAATTGATCCGGAGGAGAAAGCTCGATGTGAGGGGGAACTGCATTGTAGGCCTTCCGTTCCAGAAATCCGGAGCTCAGTGTAAGCACTTCTTCTCAAGGCGCAGGACCTGCCCGGATCAAAGATCAATGAGTTACGTACCCTGTCATCTTGATCAATCTCATTTACAGGAATCGTCCGATGAAGAATCAGACGAGCCAACTCTTGTACCTGCTTCGTCTCCTTCTTATGCTGCGCTTGAAATGCATCGGCCCTGATGAACTTTCTCGTATTTGGCCCCATAGCACTGTTCATGTCTATTCATTAGTTTTTCTCCCCACACCCACCCCCCTCCTCTTTTTTTTTTTTTTTTTTTTTTCTCCTCCCAATTTAAGCATATAATATGCTTTTGTACTTATTTTCAATTGTGTATTTTCAATTATGTATGTATCAGCATTGTTGAATCACATGGGGATGGCACGCTCTAGTTCTCGACTTAGTGATTTCAAAACGAGTTCAGGTCAAATCCTCAGATTAAAAAGGAAAAAAATTCTAATCACATTCTCGAATTGGAAATGAAGTAATATTATGATAATTAAAATACACTGAATCATTATGACAACTCAGTTTAACCCGCACTGCATTGGAGAATCAAGAACGTAGAATTGAAGCAACAAAACTTGACCAACAATGGCATTAACCGACTAGGCGGTGACTAGAAAAACAAAAATTTTTAAAAATAAGTTCAGTTGCATTAATCTAATTAATGCAGGAACAGGTCATTCTGATAATCGAATATGGAATATATAAACCTAAATATACATAGCAGCAAGAGACAATGTTTATTACATTCACGTCAAGATGGCATTTACAGAATTTCACGTTCACAAGAAGGGAAGTAGAAGATAAAATGATCAAGGATCCGATCCATCTTCTTTCACAAAATTGGTTTGTACCTTGCTAACCAAATGCTCCCCATAAACAGCTCTTCCAAACTTCACATTCCCACCAGTCCTTTTTACACAAATATCAAAGGGTTCTATTGCAGCATCAAAGTTTGTCTGTTTATGAAAAAAAACAGAATACAGAAAGGACAGGTTAAGAAGATTGAACCAACCCCCCCCCCCCCCCAAAAAAAAAAAACAAAAAAAAAAAAAGGGTACGCTAATGGAGCAAAGAGATTACCTCGTAGAAGTAGGCCACACAGACCCTATATTTTGGAGAAGAGTTGATGACTCGATGCAAGGTTGACTCGTAAAGTCCATTTGTTAAAATCTGCAATTATTTTCCAGGTTTTGAGAGGATATCCTGCTCTTGAAAAAGGCTAACATATTATGTAGATTTGTGCAAAGTTCCATACCTTTAGCATGTCGCCAATATTGCAAACAAACGTGCCAGGGATTGGAGGAGCTGATATCCACTCACCAGATTGGTTTCTCACCTTCAACAATTTATTAGGATTAGGAAACAAGGGAAGCAAAGCAGTGAAAATCAATCAGCGGCCCATGATACTTTGGGTTAGAAGGTTACAAACAAAATCGTGTACCAATATGCATGGCCAAACTGCTCTTGTAATTTTAAACACTTGCTTTAATTTTCTTTTTTTTTAACACTTGCTTTAATAATTTTTTTCTTTTTTCCAACAAAAGCTACTACTTAATAAGATTAAAGTTCTTTTGGAAGCAAACTTGCGAATAAAAACTGCAGCCAATCTCCAGCCACCTGTCTGTCCCTAAGTTGACCGTGTAAAGAAGATGAAAACCAGGTGTGGAGAAGGCAAACCAAGCAACTACCTGCAATGAATTGTGACAGCTCTTGACAATGCAAGAAACATGTTTTGAAAAAAAGAAAAAAAAAAGCTGCAGCAATGAACCGACGGAGCAACAAGAGGGAGTGTTCAAAGCCCAAAATTTTTAAACAAGCACATCTATTACTTCGGCAAAAACTGCAGATGCAATTCTGAAATAAATAGCAAGATCAAAGATTGGGAAGGTGCCATGTAGTTTCTGAAAGGGAGTTGGGATCAAAATGAATGGAAATATGTTTGTGTGTATCATATCCTAGAATCTAGTGTTACGTCATTTTCAATCAAGAAAATTTGTCCCTACAGTTTCATAAACAAATGTTCTGGCAAACTTATAAATGAGAAGAACAAGAGTTTGTTTTTCCCTCGTTTTTTCCTATTTTTTTAAGTTCAGAATTCAAAGGCAGCTGCAACAGAAGAAACTCAAAAATAGTCAATGACCATACCTCAAGTGCAGTTATGTTATCATCCTGATTAACCAACGTCAACAAACCTGTTGTGCAACAGCATAAGGAAATTACATTCAATGGAAAAGATAATCAGAAAGTTTCATAGTGAAGACTAGACATTTCTTACCATAGTCGGTGTGAGCTCCACTGGATTTGTTTGGGAAGGGCAGACACAAAGTAACAAGAAAGAAAGATATCACGACATTGAATGAAACACGAGAATAGCTGCAAGCACTAACATAAACAATATTCAATTACCATCCTACGTCATTTTTTGCACTGTCTTGGTGGCCATTTGCACAGGACTTGCCAGGGTAACCAATTATTCGGAGCACCCAAAATGGATCTCCAGCTATTTCACCTTCAAATTCTTCTGCTGATGCACCTAGTGCTAGAGCAATCCCCCGCATTATTTTTCTTGAAAGTTCTGTCAGCACTTGGTATTTGAGATTTGTAAACCATGGAAAAACAGAACTATAAAAGGAGATACACCAAAATTTTAAATTTAGTGTCCATTTATCTCAGTAAAAAGAGCACCTGTACAAAGTTTAACATAATCCTCCATCAATTGTTTTAGATTTGGAGGACTAGTCGGCCTGCAAGGAGACGACTAATGTTAACAAGAAACCACAAACCCTTTCAGAGTTGCACAAACCAATTAGCATCCAGTCCCCAACTGATACTATAAACAAAGAGCAATCAGTATCAAGCCCTATTATTAGCAAGAAGATGCTAAAAAACGAGTAGTTGAATAGTGATCCAATTATTAAGCAGCTGGGAGTGGCATTTAAATGAACAGAGAATTTTCACAAATTTAACACTGATACAGGGGAAAAAATAGAAATGAAAATCTAATACTCAGTGCATATTCTCACTAGTTGGAGAATGGTTTACTCAATAAATGATAAGCAATGATAATTTATATCAAAGGTTGAGTGCTGGCATAATGTGAATCACGTAAGCAATGAATTTAAAGAAGGAAATAACAGCTTCCCCCAGGAGTTGCCCCACTGTGGCTTACTCAACATAGCAAACTGGATCTTGTGTACGGTATGATAGCTAATCATCGAACGTGAATCTCCATTTAATTTTTCTCCTTCTTGTCACACAATTTAATGATTTCTTTCCTCCACAAATAGTTCATTCCCAGTCCCCCACCCCCGAAAAATATAAATAAAAATTACAAAGTACTATAAAGTATATTGTGTTTACCCTGCCGATCAGCCCATATGCCTCTACAAAACAGTTGTGGTAATTAACTAATTAGAGATGGTAGAGTAGAAAAACTACTGAGTCAAGACATTTCGCATCCTAAAAATCTTACAATAACAAATTAGAAAAGAATAACTTAGCGAATGGTGAACAACGAGAGAGAGAGAGAGAGAGGCATGCATGTTACGAAAGGTCGGCAGCAATTTGGATGGAGATCTCCACATACCATTGATTAGGTCCTTCTAAAGGTTTGCTGAGAGCACCAAACATCCCTGGTTTCACTTCTCTATAACACTGCCACCGAGGGAAGATAAGGAGAAACCAGATAAATGGTTATTAGAATATACGGTGCATAACTACTAGTAGTAGTTCAAAAGAGAGTATAGAGCTTTTTCGCCATGCGCAACATTAATGCCTCATGTCTACCTACATGCCCAATCAAATAAAAGATAACATCCGTGTCCATTAAATTTTGAATAACATTGAATAGAATAAAAGCCATTGGATTCTTTTGCCCAAAATCGCAAAATTACTTCCCTGAAAATATATGTTATAACAAGGAAAAAATATCCTTTATAATCATATAATCATGTTAAAGACTTGGAAAACTATGGAAATATATATATATATATATATATATACACATAAAACTGTAGCCCCTAAATGAGAAAATTTCTCCCAAGAAAGTTTTTAAGTACATCGATAAATTGTCATTGGCGTATGGAAGTAGAATCACTCTACCATGTGGTTAATCCAACAAAAGATAATGCGTTTAACATTCTAAACATTGGTGACTAGTGTGGTACCGTAACCAATTCCACTATACTAATATTCCCAGATACACTGTCTTCCAACATGGTGGTCTTCCATTACCCATGATTAACCCACAGATCAAACTTTTACAGTGGTCAAACAAACACCATTGACTTCCCAAGAAATTAAGTAAAACATACATCAATAGCTTCATGCATGTCAGGGATGCCTTTGGTTATGTTTTCACCAATCCACTGGTATCCCCTGCATGCAAAATGTCATCTCATTGTCAAATTACATATCATTCCATTGAAAAATAACTTGCTCAATAAGTTTGCTCAGGGAGCATACCTGTATCCAGCTGCGGCAGATATTTTAATCTTTAGTTTTTCCTCGCAAGGTAAACTGAAGAATTTGTGTGCCACATTTCTAACCTCTTTGATAATGTAATCAGGAATGCCATGTCCCTTCTGGTTATCACAATACAAAGGATTTAAATACATATATATATATATATATATATGGAAAGAAAGAAAGAAAGAGGTTACATGTAAAGAGCTAAATTAGTAAAAGAACCATGAGAAGAGAGAATTACCACATAAAAGAATCCAGCTTCTCTGCAAGCCTCATCTAACTGCCTAACGACTCCTGCCACACCTGGGTCTTTGGACATGTTTGGATCATCCCACTTGGCCAATAGAGGGCTAATATCTGCCTCAAAATTGAAAACCCAGAAAACAATTTACAATAACTTAATTAAAGGCGCTGCTGAAGAACTTATGAGACATTTAAAAAAAAAAAAAGCACTCCCCTTTTTCTTAACTTTTCATCAATAAGTCATAATATGGGACGAAGTGATAATGAAGCGAGGCATAACAGAAATCAATTAAGAGGATTTGAAGTTGATCGATGTTTGTTACCTATCAAAGGGATAGATTTGAAATTGGGGGCCATGGCGTTCAAAGAGCTCTCTCTCTCTCTCTCCATCAGTTCTGAAAAGCAGCCCTTCTTTTTGTCTGGTACGCTTCTCCCGTTCTCCGCCGCCTCGGACCTGTTTGGTAGGTAGAGAAAAGCATTTTTTTCCTTTTTTTTTTTATGTTATATGATTTTTCCATCAAAAAATGACAATTTTTATTTTAATAATTTTTAATGGTACTATTATTCATTATAAAAAAAATTTACGGAGTAAGCAAGAAAAATCAACTTTTATCAATATATTTTTTTATTTTAATTAAGGTGGTGTTTGTACAGTAAAAAAATATAAAAAATTAATGTAAAAATAATATGTGATGAAATTTGATTGGAATAAATAAAAAAATTAATAAAAATTAATGAATTATAGTAAATTTTGGTAAACTGTGCACTCTCAAATTTTTATAATTTTGTTTATAAATATAAATAAAGTGCTTAAAAATTATCAAAAATAAAAATCAAATCAGAGTTTTTATTAAAATGAAGAAAGAAAACTCCCAAATCTGATTAAATTAAATATTTTACAGGGATATTAACGCCCTAACTATTTTAGCAATTGAAACGCATCTCCCCAAATTACTTAAAATTGTACGATCAATAAGATAATTCTAAACTTTTGTCAATTTCTTTTAATTTTGAATTTTTACAGAAAACGTTAAATGTTTTTATCAAATTAATAAAAATTTAATTTTTTTTATAAAGGGTGTGTTTGGTTTGCAAACAAACTCCCAAAAAATTCTATAAATCTCTGTTAACTTTATATTACATCAACTTTTTTCTTTCACTGCACGTATTACGAACTCTCAATTTATCTCAATTTATCTCACTTTATCTTACTCCAAACTCACCCAAATGACGAGTTTGGTTAAAGATAAAAGCACCATTTGGTTTGCAAAAAAATAACAAAAAAATTTTATAAATCTCTGTTAATTTCGTATCACATCAACTTTTTTCTTTCACTGCACGTATTACGAACTCTCAATTTATCTCACTTTTTTCACTCTAAACACACACAAACTGAGATAAATTGAGGTAAATTGAGATAAATTGAGAGTTCGTAATGCGTGTAGTAAAAGAAAAAATTAATGTGATATAAAGTTAACAGAGATTTATGAAATTTTTTGGAGTTTGTTTGTAAAATAAACGGAGCCAAAATATATAACTTTAAAGAAAAATTAGATAATTTTTTATGTGCTCGCACTAACGTTACCTATCTTCTTTAGTAAGAACACATCCTCCATCTGTTTGACTCCGTCAACTTAAATTCCAGTTTGATAGATTTGTTTACTTTATTAATTATTTTATAATATTTTGAACTTAACTAACTAATGTAATAAAACCATTTTTGTAACTAATCATACATATTTTATTAGATTTCATTTTCCAAAACAACAGACCCACGAAACTGTCGCACTATTATTTTAATGAATCTTTCTATTAAAAAAATTATATTGAGTGTGTTTCAGTGATAACAACTAAGATAAAAATTATGTTTGGAGTATTTAAATTTTTGGAAAAATAGTAAAAAATATTAAAAATTTCTAAAAACTATTCAGCTTTTATTTCACTGTATAAATTATAAATCATTACAAAGGAAACGGTCGTCTAAAGTCTATAAGCGGTCGTCTATACTTTTGACGACCGTTATATAGTAGTCGTAAATGGTGAATCGAGAAAAACCTTAAATGCCTGTTTAAAAGTGGTCGTCTAAAGTCTCGACCGCTAAAAAATTTGTGGGGACCGCTTGAAAGCAGTCGTCTAAAGTCATATGGAATTCTGTCATACTTTTTTGGCGATCGTCTCAAAGTGGTCGTCTAAAGTCTTTGCCAACTGCCGAAGGCGGTCGCGAAAAATCAAAATGTAAAAACCTTTTTTACGATCGCTTTGAGGCGATCGTCTCTAGTATTTTTTTTTAAATTATGTTTATTTCTGCTAAAAGTAAGAAAAACATGTACATTCATACAACAAAGCATGCATATTAATTATACCTATACATTCAAATATATACTACGATAATATGAATTTATGTAGCAAAATTCTAAAGTTTCATAAAATATTTGGTTAAATAATAATTATATCATCCTTAATTTTACAAAATATAATCAAAACAATGTCTTCAAGTGAGTGTCCACCTCAAAACCATAAAAGAACCGACCAAACTTGAAATTAACAAAAAAATCAAATTAAATGTGACTATAGAAACTATAATGAATAAATTTAAAATTAAAATCATAAATAAAACCGCAAGTATAAATATTTAAATTTAATCAAATTAAAAACATAAACTTCCCTAACCCTTTTTGGGTGATCTGTGACTCGGATTCAAACCCACTTATTCCTGTAGCTTTTAAATGACTTAGACTTACTATACATTAGATTGTGTTCACAACGGATGCTGTTTGCTTGGTTTGAGCAATCAAATCCCAAGTTTGAGATTCTAAGTCTTAATTTTCAACTCGAGGCTACCTGGGGCCTTTCCGGGCGATCCGTGACTTAGATTCAAGTCTCGTTTATATCCTATCATCTAAATAACTTAAACTCGCTACACTTAGGTTCCATTAGCAATCAAATCCTAAATTTGAGGTTTCAAGTCTTAGATTTTAACTCGAACTTACCCGAGGCCATTCTAGGCGATTCGTAACTCAGATTTTTGCGTGGCTTATTCTTGTAAGTCCCAAATGGGGGAACTCGTTGCTCGTCAAGTTTCATCCATACCGAAGGCGTATGCTCGGTTTGAGTAATTGAGTACTCCGTGGACGTTTCTAAGTTTCAATTTCTAAGTAGAACCTACTCGGAACCATTCCGGGCGATCCATAGCTCGGATTCTTGCATGGTTTATTCCTGTAAGTCCCAAATGACTAGAAATCACTTCTCGTCAAGTTCTATTTTGGTTGGATGATGCATGCTCGATTTGAATAGTTGAGTCCTTCGTGGGCGTTTCTAAGCTAAAAGTTTCGAGTAGAAACTACTCAGGCCATTTCGGGTAATCCGTAGCTCAGATTCTCACGCGGTTTGTTCCTACAAGTCCCAAATGGTTAGAACTCACTGCTCGTCAAGTTCCGTCTTGATCGAACAGCACATGCTCAATTTGAGCAATTGAGTCCTCCATGGCATGTTTTTGAGTTTCAAGTTTAAAGTTGTAAGTTTCGTAGTTCAACCTATGTTAAATTATCGAAGTTGTAAGTATCATGTATGAACTTATCTTCAACCTATGTTCAAGTTCAAAGTTGTAAGTTTTATTTTTTTATGTTTAACTTTAATTTACATTTGAAGTATACGAATAGAACATCACATATATAGACACCTACGTAGAAGTTTGTAAACTATAAAATAGTAATGAAATTTATTTAAAACAAAATTGATATATGCAGTTGTAAATAATTAAAATTGCACCTCATTGTGATCATCTCAACGTATTGGAGGCTAGGGTAGTTCGGTGTTATCATGGCCACCCTACATTTAATAGTTCAAAATTTTTGTTATTTTAATTATCTGAAAATAAAATTTAAAGATATTAAAATTTAATGTATGTTTAATACTTAATTTTTTTACCTGACTGGAATGTCGTGTGCCACTAAACTTTGCCCGCAGTTGAGCCTGCATATGGTCCATACGCTAAGCCATCTCATCACCGAACTCATCGAGGACCTCCGTCCAAGCCTCGATAAGCCTCGTCTCGAAGCTCAGCATGAACCGAGGCTTGAACCTTAGCTCAAATTGAGGTAAGAATCTCAGCCTGAACCTCTACTCGGAGCTCAGCTCGGACCTCGTCTCGAATCTCAGCCCGAAGATGCTCGCACAAATCACCTCGGAAGGTGTCTAAGCGAGCGGTGATATTGGCCTCGATCTCCTCATCCATACGCCTCTGCGAGGCAACTGAGGAGGCAGCTGTGGTGGCCTGCCGGACCACTAACCTAGGTATACCGCTACCAACGCCGTGCGTATAACCGTGCCCATCTCGACCTACAACCTCCGCAAAAATGGCATCGCGTCTCTCAATCGAATCTCACTCATCCTCAGGGAGCTCAGCCAAGCGTGCCTGTATTGCCTCAATGATCGCCCGCACGTCAGGTTGATGAGTGTCACGTATCCTCTCGAATACACGTAGACGATCAACCCAGATCCTCTTTGCACGCATCTGCACCAACTCGATTCATTAAGTTAGCATATTATATGTAACAACTACTAATGAGTAATAAAAATTGTAAAATTGAGTAATAAAAATTACAAAACTGAGTAATGAATTTATATACCTCATGGATAATATCCTGGATATGCCTCCTCCTATCGTGTGAAGTGTGCCAAGATTGGCCCGATTCGCTGAGTTCCTCGATGACTCAGCCTGTTTTTATAGAATTATAATTAATTAATAAGAGTTATAGGTAAAACATATATTGTAATAAATCTAAAACCTTAATTAAATCATACTTGAGCCTCATCGCTGGACCAGTAGGCGACGAGTTTCGACCACTGTTCTGGGACCACACATGGTATACATGGCTGAAGGATGTCTGATGCTCCCTTAAACGGCATGAAATATTTTTTTTAAACTTTATACTTGTGCTCCTTCCACAATTTTTGGCATTTGGCCATACAAATAGGTCGAAACTCGGGTGGACAATCAACCACGTTATCCTAATTGATTGTATTACATTATATTATTGAAGATATTACATAAGAAATGTTTGAACCGAAATGTGTAAAATTTTCTTACCATAACCTCCTATCAGTTGCGGTCCAAGGTGTCGGTGGGAACCGCACACCTAGTCCATGATAGATAAGGGCACAACGCGTCTATCACGGACCATCACACCCAACTGCCTAATAAGGCTATTACCGGATTTCCCCACAGGGTGATGGTACTCACTGAACGCAACTTGACGAGGCTGGCCAGTACCCCAACCCCGTAGAGGGGCAGTAGGACTTTTGGTTGCATGAGAGGCTACTGCGCTACTCGTCGAACCTACAATTGTATATTTTAACTGTTGAATTATGATCCCAGTCCATGAAAGTTAATAATGTTAAAAGTTATATAGCACTTCTATGTATGTATAGAAACGTATATACCTGATGCAATCGAGGTGCCAGGATCCGGTAACGGTGTTGTGTGGGCCTGGGGGACTTCAGTCGAAGAAGACACAGTGGTGTGTGACGGTACCCGATAGGGCATCGATGCAGCGTAACGCACGTAAGTGGTAATGGATAAACGAGGTCTGGTAGAGCCCGCCCTTGAAAGGGGACACATGCGTGCAGTAGCAGAGTAAGGAGATGAGCGAAGTGAAAAGCAGGATGACCCTAGAGGAGCCATAAATGGCATAGGTGTAAGAGGTGAGTGAGGGCTGTGTATCTGAGGGCTGGCAAATACTAGAGGGGATCGATTAGAGGCGAGTGCCCTAGCGGGTGGCTGTGGGGTCTGTAGCCTAGGGGTGCATGTAGGTAAAGGTGCTTGAGAGGTCTCTGGCTCCGGTACGGGATTGGTGTGATCGTGGGCCTGAGTGGGATCAGGGGCCTGGGTAGGATCAGAATCAAAAGGGGCCTCAGTATTGTCAGGGGAGTGCGTAGCATTGAGATCAACGTGGTACTCTACATCTACAGTTGCCATAGCCGGTACACGTGCATGGGTCACACGCAGTTGCTCACCCATGGTAAGTGGACGATCTCTCTACCTACCATGTGCCATATAATAGCTCATACGTATAGAAAGATATATTACTTTAAAATTTAAATTTAACAAATTACAAATGAATAAGGAATAGAAACTAAGGCATATATATAATGTAATACCCAAATACGTCATGCAATTATATATTCAACTGTATCTCCTTCAACCGTTTCTCTAACTCAATCAGCATCCTGTTCACGAGCTAGCACGATAGTGTCGCTGAGCTCTTGTTGTGGATACCATTCTACCTCTAAATCATCGCAATCAATCTCAAATATCCCCTTTCTTGACATTTTAACTGCAACGTGCCAATTTGGACCTGCGGGGCCCTCGACAAAGTAAAATTGTTCTGCTTGGGATGCTAGAATGTAGGGTTCATTACTGATCCGATCCTCTTTGTACATGAGGTTGTTGAAATTCACCAATGTGAAATGAAAATCATCATTTTTAATACCATGCCTGGGATCTACCCAATCACACTTGAACATCAAAACCTTGTGCAAGTTACTGTATCTAATTTCGATGATATCTGTAAGCAGACCATAATAAAACATAGCTCCCAAATGAGGATTGCTATCCTTTCAGCTTGAAAAACTCAGGGTGTCAGCCTTAAGAGTTCTACCACAATTTTGAGTCGCTCGTCTATCGTCTAACTCTTTCGTACAGAATCGAACCCCATTAACATCACAAGCTTTGTAGGAACGTGCAGAGGTAAAGGGTTCGTCTGCCAGTGTAAGGATTTCGATAGAGAGATTCACCAGACATTCTACCAGCGTGCACCTGATTGCATGTATTATTTAGTCAGGTTACAAATAACAAGAATTTACATATAAATAAATAATGTCAAACTTGTGTCTTACATGCTCTTTGAACCACAGATGAAAGAGGTTAAAGTGTTCACTATGTATTACATGGTCAGCCGCTCGTGGTAATCTCTATCTTATCTCGATTAGGTGTTTCCTGTCGAGAAAAATTACAATACTTAGTTACAAATATATTCAACTGGTAATGATTTAAAATAAAATTGGGATGGTCGAACTCACTGAATGAATGGTCGAACAGATGCCGTGTTGAATAACACATATCGATGAGCTTGAACCCAAGAACTGTTGGTGAGATTAAATGATGTTCCGTCCCCAAGTGGACCTTCTTGAATTCGCTGGGGCCAAGTCAATTTCGTTTCAACATGGCCCATATAAATGGCACAGAAATTAGTACACTCTTCCATCAAATAGCTTTTGGCCATAAACACTTCAGGATGAGCCCTATAGCGAACATACTGCTTCAAGGTCTTGAGATACCTCTCAATCGGGTACATCCATCGAAATTGAACAGGACTCCCTAACATAGCTTCTTCCGCCAAGTGTATTGTCAAGTGTACTATCATGTTGAAGAAGGCAGGTGGAAATATTGTCTCAAGATGATAAAGGGTCAGTGCAATTCGATCCCTGAGATTTTGTAACTCATTCGAGCAGCTAACCTTCGAGCATAGATGCCTGAAAAAGTTACTTAGCTCAATTATCGGTTCAACTACTTTTTTCAATAAGTAACGACGAATAGCAATAGGGATCAGTTGTTGCATGAAAATATGACCGTCATGGCTTTTTAATCCAGTTACCGTCCTCTCTTGCATGTTGACCCGTCTCGAAATATTAGAACAATATCCATCAGGCACCCTAACACTTTTTAGGACTTTGAGAAATAATTCATTTTCATCCCTGCTCATTGTAAACTGTGCTGGAGGTAAGTACGCTCTGTTTACACCTCTCAACTGCAAGTGTAATGGTTGTCTCACACCCATATCCTCCGAGTCACGCCTAGCATTAGCAGTATTTTTCGATCTTATCTTGTCACCAAGTATTGTCCATAACAAGTTGTTGCACACATTCTTCTCAATATGTATAACGTCCAAGTTGTGCATTAGTAAGTTATCCTTCCAATAGGGTAGCTCAAAAAATATGTTCTTTTTCTTCCAATTGTGGGTACGAGGCTGATTTGATCCATTCAACAAGGCTCGTAGGTCATTCAGCTTGTATGCAGTTAGTATGCCATCTGAATAAAGTTGACTCAGTAATTCATCACCAGTCAATCTCTTGGGGGCCGGATTGAAGTCTCGGTTGCCATCGAAGGCAGTTTTGTTCCGCTTAAACTTATATATACTTACAAGGAATCGTCTGTGACCCATGTAACAAAATTTCTTACCATAACGCAGCCACCACGATTGAGTACTTTTATTGCAGGGAGGACAGGCAAATTTTCCTTTTATACTCCAACCGGACAAATTAACATATGCTAGAAAGTCATTAATTGTCCATAACAAAGTTGCACAGAGGTTGAACATTTCATTACCTGCAGCATCAAATGCCATCACCCCTTCACTCTATAATTCGACTAACTCTTCTATCAATGGTTGTAAGTACACATCAATCTTGTCTCCGGCTCCTTTTGGCCTATCAATTAGGATAGACAGAATCATAAAAGGTTACTCATGTATAGCCAAGGCAGGAGGTTATAAGGAATGAGGACAACCGGCCATGTACTGTATGCGATATTCATCTCCTCAAATGGGTTTACCCCATCTGCAGCCAAACCGAACAGAACGTTTCGACTATCCAAAGCAAAGTCCAGGTTCTGATGATCGAAATCTTTCTAAGCAGGGGAGTCAGACGGATGTGTTATGTTTCCATTGTCATTATTGTTATTGGAATGTCATCTCATTAGTTGCGTAGTCTTTGTAGATATAAACAACTTCTTTAGCCTAGGCTTTAGAGGAAAGTATCGGACTTACTTTACAGAGACGGGTTTCCCCCCTTTCTGAAACAGTGGGTGCTACTCTGAGCAACGTCTTGCTTCCATCTAGAACTATTACACACAAGACATTTGTCAAGGCTTGCATGCTTATTCCAGAATAATGTACAATTCTTTGGGCACGCATCCCATGTTTTGTATGTGAAACCCAAAATCTTCTGTCAACTTTTGAGTATGGTAGTAGGATTCACAAACCTTTGCACCCTCTGGTAGGACCTTTTTTAACAACTCGAGTAACATGTTGAACGAACTATTAGTCCACTAATTCAAAACTTTCAAGTGCAGTAACTCGACGATAAAAGATAGCTTACTATAATTTTGACAATCGGGGTATAATTTAGTGTTTGCATCGTCGAGGATTCTATAAAAACTCAATGAATCTTCATTGGTACCGGCTTGTTGATTACTCCCGTCCGCTTCATCAGCCTTACTGCAGTAGGCACCCCACAGCCAATATCTCTTGTATCATTTCAATCATATGTTTTCCAGGCACAACATCTGTATAGAAGTCAACTCTTTTCTCACATCGTTGCAATGAAATATAAGCCTCTTCATGCTTTGTCCAATTCTTATAAGTTTTTAGGAACCCATGCCTGATCAAATGATCTCGAACCACTTCCTGTGTGAAATGATATCAATTAATATACTTTCTGTATGGACAATTGATCGATTGTTGGTCCAACGTATAGGTGTATGCTATAAACTCTTTAATCTCTTGTACATATTGAGATGTCAACCTATTTGGTAAATCAATCTAGGTCTTGTCCATCCTTCCAACGTCTAGTGTCATCAAACGTATTAAATAGGTAGACGAAATATGTTCAAGTAATTTACCAGTGAAACCTACACGAATATGTCTTTTAAAAAAACCTAAAACTTCTCACTAAAGGGTAGTTGGTCCTATTCCATTCGAGAATGCACGATCCAACTCTTACTTAATGCCCTCAATCCCTTGATCTGTTGTCAGACAAAATTTCGACAACATTTTCACGTAGTTCTCCAAGTACACAACACATAAACGGTGTTTCCCACATTTATGTATGTGCCCAGAGAACAAGGGGAGCCGCTACACAAAAATCGCCTAACATAAAACTAACATGAGCTATATTGAGTATAAGATGGATAATTGTATTCCCAAACTAGACAATTCAAGGATCGCATACATCGATTTGTGCATCCTCGTCACAAAAATGAGTCAGGTCTTAAAAGACTCAAACTCATCGTATCAAAGATAACCAAATCGACTGTCGTGATACGATCCTCGAACGAATCTAAGTTTATTTTAAAACATGAATATATGTACATGCATGAGGATAACAACCTAAGGGATTCTAAAAGGGAATCTCTGATGTGTTATTAAGAACTATTTAGAGATTTCGAGATAGTTATTTAGAAGCGATTTGTTGACCACTTCGAGATAGATAACATAATTAATAATAAATATTTGTTGACCATTTCATTTAAATTTAGGTAATTCCTAGTTAAATTTAATCTTATATTAAACTTGAAAAAGTTAATTTTAACTAATAACTAATTTCAATCCCAACTGAATTCTACCCCAAATTGAATTTAATCATAATTTAATTTGAAAGTAATCACTTAATACATAGTTTAATTTCAAATAATTAATATTAACCGTAATGAAGCCTAAAATTTGTTTTATTTATTTATATTTTCATTATAAAATATACATTTGAGAATTTGAATAATTTTAAAATTATCAATTACTTGTGTGTACAAGTTGATTTTTTTTTTTTTTTGTACGAGTTTATTTAAAATTACCAAATAATCATTTAATTTATTCGTTTTATTTTTGGATAGTTATTATTATTCATTTTATTTGTTGACCATGTACGTACAAGTTGATTTTTTTTTTTTCGTACGAGTTCATTTAAAATTACCAAATAATCATTTAATTTATTCATTTTATTTTTGGATAGTTATTATTATTCATTTTATTTGTTGACCATTTTATTTAGAATTTGTCTTTGAAGTATTTATTGATTTTTGTCTAAATTTTTTGTATTTTTTTAATCTAAAAGTACTTTTTTTCTTTAAACTAACAAATTACCACACTAAAAATATTTGAACCAAATTAAAATCTCGTGAAATACTTCTTCAACCAAACAAGTCATACAAATTTAAAGAAATCAAATGAATATTTCAACAAAACAAATCATAAAAATTACATTTATATAACAATTTAACTTACTTGATTGGATAGTTATGTGTGTGTCAACATGAGAGAGAGAGAGAGGGCGTGCAGAGTAAGAGCTGGGAGAGAGAGAGGGGGGCCGTGGGTGCAGGGGAGAGAGTGAGCGAGTAAGAGAGAGAGGGAGATGGGTCGAGGGAGAGAGGGTAGGGCTGGGGGTGCAGGGGAGAGAGAGAAAGAGATGTGCAGAGCGGGAGATGGGGGGAAGAAGAGAGGGTAGGCTGGGGGCGCAGGGGAGAGTGATTACACTTGAAAAGTGTAATTACAAACTCCACATTTTGATACTGATTAATGCATTTAAGTAGTTAATTTCAAAGTTTTATCATTATTTTATTATTTATAGTGTTTATTCTCATAATTGCAGGTAAAATGGTAAAATAAGTGAGACTAGCAGTGTTGAAAGTGCTTCCGAGGAGGAAAAAATGGTCCAAAGCTCAAGATAGTTGAAGTGGTGTGCAGCTGAAGTTCCAGCTTGATACCCTGTTAGTATTTTGATCATAACTTTTGACTCACAACTCGGATTGACCTGATTCTTTTTGGGTTGGAAAGAAGACTCAAAGGGCTACAACTTTTGTGCTTTAGCCGAAGCCTGAATCGATCGTTTGCTAGGTCAAAATTACGTTAGAAATTGAGGATAGAAAGTTGTCAAAAGCAGCAAATGAGAAGCAGAACTTGAAGAACAAAGTTTCTGTGGTCCGGACCGTCTAGCAAACGGTCCGGACCACAGTGTGTTATGTGTGTGCGGCTTAATTCCGTCTTTTAGGGTTTTCCTTGTAACTTCTTTATAACCCATGCTACATGGCCGACCCTAGGGGAGCCATAGTTTAGTTTTACATAGCCTTAGTTTAGTTTTTCCATTCTTTTTAGAGTTTTAGATAGTTTTTAGAGAGTTTTAATGTTCGTGTAATGCTTTTACGCATCTTCGAAGCCTTCGTAGTTTTCGTTACAGCCGTAGTCGTTTAATACTCCGTTTCAGCGTTGATTTCAGAGTACGTTTGCTTTCGTTCTTCATTTTAATAATATTGTTTCTTCATCTTATTCTTTAGATTCTTTAAATATGTGTTTGATGATTGATTTTATTTCATTCAAAGTTATGTTAGCGTAAAACCCTAGTTCTTGATTCAACGAATTAAGGAATGGTAGGTTACTCTGATCTATGGGATGTGCGTAGACCCTTCGCATGGTTTGCGAAAACTCATGCGTAAGGATCTACAATTTTTTAAAACCTAATTCAGTTCTTTCAAAAGTTTTCGAAAATGAAAACCTTTGACTATATTCTCTGTAATCACTGGTAAAGGTTTTCGATTAAAACTTTCTTAATAATTTTGGATAAACTAGAAAAATTGGATTTGAATCTGAATTCGTATTGGATTGTTTGAGAACCCTTCGAAAACAGAAGTTTTTGACTATATTCTCTGTAATCACTGGTAAAAGCTTTTGATTAAAACTTTCTCAATAATTTTTAAACAAATCCTAATTTAGGTTTTAACGCAAGTATTACAACTCATCCCATAGTGAAGACGTAAATTGCCCGGAATTGATAGTTGGATCAAGGACTTCTTAAATTTATTTCTTCTTAATCGAATTGTCTTTGTTTGATTTAATTGAAGTGTTTACATTGCAATTTTTAGATTAGATTCTTTTGCTGCGCATTTAAATTAGGAAAAATTCGTTTAGCTAATATTTTATTCCTTGAATCAAAAATCAATTTTAAATTGCTGGAATTCTGTTAATAGGTAGTTAATTTGTTTTAATTTTAAACTTGCAAAACCATAGGAATTAGCTTTAATTAATCTTCAAACTTAGTTTACATTCAAATTTAGGATTTCCATTTTAACCTAGAAACTAAATAACGTAGGCTCCCTGTGAATTCGACATCGGACTCACCGAGTTAAAGCTACACCGCACACCCTTACACTTGGGGGTTAATTTAGACGCACTTTTCTTTAGCGGTCAGAGAGAGAGAGTGAGAGAGAAAGATGGGGGTTAAGTGGGTAAGTAGGAGAGAGAAAAATGGGGCGGGTGGGGTTTCAAGGCACAAAAATAAGAGCTTTTCAAGACACAAAAATAATATTTTTTATTTAAAATAATATTTTAATTTTAAATTTTAAATTTAAATAAAGGTACAAAAATAAAATTTGACCTACAAATAACTCAAATGTAAATTTATTTCTTAAATTTATATGAAAATTATAAAAATAACTTATAAAAAAAATTACTAATAAAAAAGGTGTAAAATTTTATTATTTATTACAAATATTATTACATTAATATAAAAATGTGATAATATTTTTTTATAAAAATTTTTAATTTAAGATTTTCCAAAATGTGATACCTTTTGATTAATAATTTTTATTTTTACAGGTTATTTATACAGTTTCTTTTTATGTACGTTTACTTTATAAATTTATATTTTTTTGCAGGAAAGAAAAAAATTGGGAGGGGTGGGGGGTTTCAAGGCACAAAAATATTTTTTTTTAGAAAAAATATTTTTTATCATTTTTATTTAAAATAATATTTTAATTTTAATTTTAAATTTTAAAATAAAGGCACAAAAATATAAATTTTTTTAAATTAATATTTTAAAAAATATGATAATACTAACCACTAGATGGATACCTAATAGACAAAGTCAATTAATTTTTCTAATTATACATTTAGATTTTAATACTCTTTAAAATTTTATTAAAATTAAATATTTAAATTAAAATTTCTATTTATGTTTATAAATTTTTATAAATTGACAACAGAAAAATATTTGTTAAATATATTTATATTTTTTGTTTTCAAAAAAAATGTAAACTTAAATAGAAAAATATAATAAAAAAAATCTTGTTACTCTATATTTTCTATTGCAAACATTTTATCGATTTTAACACTTTGTCTATTTTTATTGTATCCTGTTACAGTGAATTATTTATTTTTATTGTATCATTTACAGTTAATATGTATTATATTCATTAATTAATTTGTTTTTACTAAATAATTAAATTAAATAGTTTTTAAATTAATAAATAAATAATTAATTAATTTAATATGAATTAATTAATTCATAATAAATTAATATGAAATATATATTATTGAAATTTTCAATAAATATTAAAATTATATTAAATAATTTAAATTAGTTAATATATTTGATAATTTAATTTAATATGTTTACTATCAAATATATTTTATTAAATTATTTTTAATAAATATCATAATTTAATTTAATTTAATAAACAATATAATTAAATTAAATTTCTTATTAAATTAAATTAACATAAAATATATTTATTAAATCCAATTAATTTTTTAAAAACTAATTGTAGACAATAATTCGTTTCTAAAAGCAATTTCAGCTTTCATTTTAGAAAAAAATGACAGCAAAAAATAAAAATAGAAAATATAAACGAAAAAACGATAGCGTTACTAAAGGGATATTAAACAATGTATGAATTCCTATTAGATAAAGTCAACTAATTTTTTTATTTAAAATAAATAATTAAACATTTAAATTGAAATTTTGGATTTCTTTAATGGCTAGAATTAATTTTTCTCTTTCTCTCAAATTTTCTATTTTTTTGAATACTTTTTTATATAAAATATATTTGATATTAAACTTTTAAAAAAGTGATAATAGTGATAATAAATAATAAAATTTTATACCTTAATATCTTTTGATTAGCGATTTTTTATTTTTATAGGTTATTTTTACACTTTTTTTAATGTAAGTTTGCTTTATAAATTTAAATTTAAGTTATTTACACGCTAAATTATATTTCTGTACTTTCAGGCACAGACAATTACTAGTAAAATTAACAAAACAAGAATTGTTAGACAAAATTCAAGAATTAACTATATTGCAACATATAAAATCACCTATGTTAAAAAAATTAAATAAATTAATACCATTTAAATTGATCAAATTAATTATACAAAATTAATTAAATAATCAACAACTCAACAAAATAATAATCAAAGCATATTTAATTTGACCAAAATAATCATTCGATTTCACAATTTAACAAATTTACAACTCAAAAAATTTAACAACTTAATTACAGCATATTTAATTTAACCAAAATAATCATCCAATTTTATAATTAAACAAATTTACGACTTTAACAATTTCACTATTTAAACAATTAACAATTTAATTAACTAAATCAAAATAAAAAAAAATTCAACATACATTTGACAATTTATGAAGCAGAGAATGAGAAAGAGGGGGGAAAATGTATTTGAATGGGGAAGAGGGAAGGGGGGAGTTAAACGACTTTTAGACGACTGCATAAAAGCGGTTGAGCATATCTATAAAGCGGTCGTCTATTGTACCTTATAACCATACAACTACCTTAAATTATATTATTTTATAGTTTTACTACGCATGAACATTAGTTGAAAAGGGGGAAAAAAAGCAAATAAAGAGAATAGTTTGGGAAAAAAAACTTCATTTTAGGACTAATTAAATAGTTAAAAAGATTATATAGAAGATGTTCTACCAAAAATCAGGGAAAACCTATTAATTTTAAACTTATTACTTTAAGGCCCGTTTGGGAATACTGTCTTTGTTCTTTTTACATTTATATATTTATATTTTTTATTTTTTTGTTATCTATTGTCATTTTTCTTTATAAAATGAAAATTGTTTGGAAATACAATTTTGTTTACAATTATTAATTTTTTCCATAAAATATTTAATCGTATAAGTTTTTAAAAAATTAATTAAATTTAGAAAATTAATTGAAATTATATTTTGTATTAATTTAATTTAATTTAATTATATTATTTATTAAAAATAATTGAATAAAATATAAAGTTAATCGAGTAAATATAAAATATATTAATTATAATTTAATTATATTCTGTACTAAAAATAATTGAATAAAATGTATTTTATAATAATTTAAATAATTTAATTACAATATTTATTAAAAATAATTTAATAAAATATATTTCATATTAAATAAATTAATTTATTTTAATTTAATTATGATATTTATTTAAAATAATTTAAAAAATATATTTAATATTAGTTAAATTAAATATTAAATTAAATTATAATATTTATTAAATATAATTTAATAAAATATATTTACATTAAGTACATCATTTATTAAATTCAATTAAATTAAATTAATATCCTTTACAAATGTTACGTAACAGAAGCGGAAATTGGAAGTGTGATTTTTTTTTCAAATTCACACCTCTCCTAAATTGAAAAATTTTTTATGTTTTAATAATTGAAATACATAAATACAAATTATTAGTGTTGTTTAATATTTTTTTATCAATCAATAATGTCATCTTTAATTATATATATACATAAATATTATTTTTTCTTTTATATATATATAAATATTATTTTTTCTTTTAAACATCTCTTGCATAAAAACTAAACTCATATCTACTTTGATATATTAAATTGTTAATACTTATACAATAAGTAAAATAATAATAAAGAATATATATTATAGTATAATAGTTACACTTAATTAATAATTTTTAATATAAAATACTTAATTAATTCTACTTAAATATAAAACTAAATATAAATTATATAATATGTTAATATAATAATATTATTAATTAAATTAAATTAATAGGTTACCATATAATAATAATGCTTAATTAATAACTTATATAATTAATATAAATTACATAATATCTTAATATAAATTTTTATTATAATATTTAATTATAATTAAAATAAATCAATATACTTATAGTAAAATATAATATATTATAATTATATATATTAATAATAAATATCATAATTATATTTATATATATATATATATAATTATTTGTAAATAAAAACAAATTTTGACAGCCTTAAGTTTCCAAGACACCTACCCACCGCCATCACATTTAATGATCCAAAAACCTTTTCGATTCGGACGAGTAAGCTTCGAAAAGCACAAAGAGCCTCTCACCAATCTCAAAAGTCATTTGTTACCTCATAATTTTATAATAATTCTTCTTGTATTTGGGTGAAAAAAAAAAAAAAAAAACCTTTTTAATTCTTTCACGATTTTTTATTTTTCACAAGACCTTGATGTTCATCAGAGTCAAAGGATTAGGCCGTGTTCTTTGGCCTTTTGCGCTGACCTGTTCAACTGCCCGGAAAATCCCAAGAACGACAAGGCCATGCAAACCTTCTTCAACTGATACTACATTTCGGTGGATTTTTCTGTGATGATCTCAGTGATGGTCATACTCTATATCCAATCTACATACATGTTGAATCCTTTTTTGTTTTCAAATTTTAGATCAGAAGTTATAAGATTTTTTTTCTTCTAAATATCTGTTGAAAGCTCAAGGTTTCAAATATTTGTAATTTCAACCAACAATGGCAGCACACACCTTATAGTACACTCCTCACAACCACTCCCCATTCTTACATCCTCGGGCCACCCAAAAAAAAAAAAAAAAATCTCAAACATTAACAGAAGATTAGGACAGGGTTTGAAGAAAAAATTGCTGAAATTCAAGCATACTATATACATATATGTATATAAGAGAAAAGAGAAGAGTTACAACTTACCTGATTCACGGCAACGTGATCAGCAGCGAAGGAGGCGACCCCGACAGCATTGGTGGCAACAACCTTGGCAGCAGTGATGGTGGGCTTCCTTGATGGTGGCAAGAGTGACAAGGAAACTGAGAAGTAGAGAGAGACAATAAAAAAGTGACAGAAGAGTGAGGGAAGAGGGTTATATACCGTGAGGTGCGCGCAGGAAACTTTTAGAAATCTTTTGACGACTGCTTTATAACGGTCAAGCTTTGTTTTAAAGCGATCAACTTTTGCTCTATACACGACTGCCCTTGGGCAGTCGCCCGTTTTGGGGCCCCATTTACCCAGTTTTTTAGTAGTGAACCCACGTTTTATCTCACTTTTTGTCACTTCAAATGCACCCAAATTGAATAAATGGTAGGTTCATAATTTATGCAGTGAAATAAAAACTAAATAAATTTTAGAAATTTTCAAAAATTTATAACAAATCAAACGGAGTGATCATAGTATCACCAATAAAAATTTAATAATATTTTATTTTTAAATTGCAGCGTAGACCTATCGTTTAATTTGGAACAATTACCAGCATCATTCTCGTCTAATTAAATACGCATTAATTAGCTATCCAATTGGCTCATCAAATTGTGAGATAACTTTTTGTCTTTGAAATGTCAAATTTTGATAAAAATTTTCTAAAGTTTTTTCTAAGTTTTATCCAATTTTTTTAAATTTTATCAAAATTTTTAAATTTTTTGTAATTTTTATCAATTTTTATTAACTTTTTCATATTTTACGAAAAGCACACTAAATATCGAACAATCCAAAATCTATCTACATTTTGGTTTTTAGCCAAAATTTAGCACTCCAAACAAGCATTTATTTGATCAAAAGATATTTATTCTGAATTTTTTATTAAAAATAAGATTTGAATAATGTAATAATAGTTTTATATAATAAAAAATATTTTACAAATTATTTTTTTAAAAGTGATTTTCTACATCAGTATAATATATAATCTCAACCAGCAAATCAATTAAATGGGTGTTTGGTACTCTAAAAAAGTGAAAAATTAAAAAAAGTAAAAAATATTACAAAAAATCACACAATTGCCGACCAAAAATTTGGTCGCTGAAAGGTACAATTTAGTCGGCGAAACTTTTCCCGACTAAACTTATTTGGTCGGTATTTGGTCGGCGAAGGCTCGTCGAGGAAACTTTTTCCGACCAAAAAATCATTTGGTCGGCAAATGTAAAACATTTCCCGACTAATTGGTCAGCAAAGAATATTTAATAAGAAAAAATACAAAATCTTTTGCCGACAAATTGATCGGCAATTGTACACTTTCCCTGACTAATTGCTCGACAATTGTGCACTTTTTCTGACCAATTGGTCGGCAAAAAGTTTAGAGTTGAAATTTTAAATTAATTTAAAAAAATAAAAATTTAAATATGGTGCCACGTGACATTATTTGTTGACATGTCATCATGCCACATGGTACTTTGATGTTGTGCCACGTGTCGATGTATCATTATGCCACGTGTCATCTCTATATTTTTGAGATTTTTGTTGTTGTTGTTGTTGGTGAGACTCGAACTCATGCCATCTCTTTGGAAGCTGGCGTGTTTGGCCACTAGGCCAAGCTTTCATTTGTATATATATTTTACATATTTATATATATATTAAAAAATTTTAACACTTTTGTCGACCAATTGGTCAGGAAAAGTTCCCCTTTAGCTACCAATTGGTCGCCAAAAGTGTTAAAATTTTTTCTATTTTTATTTAATTATTTTAACTTTTTTAATAATTTTTTTTTACACTTTTGCCAACCAATTGATCGCTAAAAGTGTTAAAATTTTTATTATTTTTATTTAATTATTTTTACTTTCTTTGTAATAATTTTTTTTTACACTTTTGTCGACCAATTGGTCGGGAAAAGTTCCCTTTTAGTGACCAATTGGTCGCCAAAAATGTTAAAATTTTTATTATTTTTATTTAATTATTTTAACTTTCTTTGTAATAATTTTTTTACACTTTTGCCCATCAATTGGTCGGGAAAAGTTCGCCTTTAGCAACCAAATTTATATTTGGTCGGGAAAAGTTACCCTTTAGCGACCAATTAGTCGGGAAAAGTTATCCTTTAGCGACTAACATTTTTTTGATGGGGGAAAAGTGACTATTGGCGATTAAATTTATATTTGGTCGGGAAAAGTCACCTTAGCGACCAAATTTATATTTGGTCAGGAAAAGTGGTCGCTGAAAGTGTGATTTGTTGTAGTGAAAATAAGCTGAGTTTTAACTTTTTTACATTTGATTGATATAATTTAAAAATTTTGATCAGAATCATTCGAACGTGATATTGTATACCTATTTGAATGGTTTTACAAAGAAAAGTTATCAAAAATTTTGAAATTTAGGCGTTTGGTGGGCAAACATTACTAATAGTTAAGAAAAAATTTATAAAATTAGAGTTTCAAATAAAATGTACGAGATACAAAAATGTATAAACGTTGATAAAAATTAAAAATATTTGTGAAAATTAATAAATTTTAGGATACCAAACACTAGTAAGAAAAGGCATGCAAAGCAGATTGCTCAAATGATGAGCTGAGATGCGATCGAGCAAGAAACATTCCTCATTTTTTCATTCAATGAGATTACATTTCACCAATTGCTGAAAAGAATTACTTTTACATTTCACCAATGCGCCCCCGCCATCCACCCCCTAGCAAAAAGGCCAAAAAAAAAAACTAAAAATAAAATCCACCATAAATAAACAACTTCACCTCTTTGTATTATTTGACCTAGTGGGGATCGATTGATTATGATATATATAAGGAGATCGAGAAGCAAAATGATATATATGTATATCGAGTAACTTGGGATTTACGACGATGACGTGTGATTGCGGCAGAAGCGGAAGCTATTCTCATCCATTCTCTCCACTACAAAGTGACCAAGCATATCCTTAGCCTTCACCAAGTTCTCTTTGCACAAGAACTCATCGCTCGAAGCTCTCTCCGGCTCCATGTTGAAGTCATGCACAAAAACATGAGTCTTCCCATTTCCCCCCTTCTTGCTCCTCGCCAGCACGCCGGCCGTGAATATCGCCGACATCCTTCCGGGCGCCTCCGGCCAGTACCCTCTGGGCCCGTCCACCAATATAACGTCCCAGTCTAGTTCGTACAACTGGTTCGGGAGGTCGTTGAGACCCAGCCTGCACTCGGAGAAGAGAAGGTTCTGGACCGGTCTGCACTCGTTTCGGACTTGTTCTCTCACCGACGCCATGAGCTCCTTCATTTCGCTGATCTTGGTCGTGTACTGAACGTCGTACGCCTCGATTTCTGGGTGCAGTTGTTCCATGTAGGCGGCGTAGTATCTGTTCTCGTCGATGAAGACGGTCCGGCCGTTGTGGTTGAGGGCTTTCCAGAGGAGGGTCTCGTGGGTGAGCCCGAATACGAGGAAGTTGCAGGGGGCGGAGCACTGTCGGAGGACGTCGTAGATGGGTTTGATGTCGGCGTACGACATGCGGGCGGTGTTGTTGGAGTTGGTAGCGTAGTGGAGGAGGGCTTTGACCACGGTTTTTGACAGTGGCTGGTTGTGGTTGATGCCGCCGCCGCCGCCGGAGCTGGTGACGACGGAGGAGGCCGCGGCTGTGACGGTGGTGGCTATGGAGTCTCTGGTGTATATGAGGGTGATGAGGAAAGCCACTGTGAAGAGTGAAATGAAGGCTATGAGCCATAGACGGTTGGAGCTTCCTTGTTTTTGGATATAGGGGTGGAGGAGTATCAGCTTTGTGTTGCTGTTGATGTTGTTCTTCATTTTTGTGTTTGTGCGCGCGTGTGAGAGAGAGAGAGAGAGAATTGTAATTGATGGTGAATAAGGTCCCAGCGAGAGGGCATGATTTTAAAGACCCAATGCCCTAAAGACAAGGGATCGAGCCAATAGCCATTGGTATAATACTAAACATGAAGGGGACATAGCAGTGGCCACCAAACACATGATTTTGAGAACCCAACCATATTGGACCCATTACAAGCTATACACAACATTCCCTTTTTCCCGGTTTGACTGTGCTTTGAACAAATGTGATAAAAATACTAGGCACCTTTTTGGTGGACAAATTTTCAGATATAAAAAAAAAAAAAAACAACTTTTATTTCTTAGGTATTTAACTGTCACTTTTCTCCCCAATTATAATAACTTCTAAATTCAGAAGTTATCAAAATTTTAATCTAATATACAAAAAGTTACCAACATTTGGTAAAAGTTGTCAAAAAAATTTAATCTAAATGTTAAAAATTATCAAAAGTTGCTAAAAATTATTATTTTTTTACCAAACACAAATGATTTTAACTGCCAATTTTTGATAAAAAATGTCAAAAGTTACTAAAAATTAGACTTTCAATTAATGACCCCTTAGTAGAAAAATATTTTATAAGGATTTAAAAATGTTTCAAATATGAAAACATTATGATAGTTTAGAATTAAAAATTGAAATATATTTATATATTGCATTATATTTTAGCGTGTTTTGTTATATATTTTTTGATTAAAAATATTAAAATTATTATTCTATTAATGCTCTTGGGGAAAAGAAAACTTTCAGAGTATGATATACACAATAGAAGACTACAGCAGAAAAAATTATCAGAATAATGTAGCAGGCATATAGACCTATTGCTTTGAAAATAATAATATAGTAAAATATATATTTATTTAATATTTGTCATTTTCGCATTATTCTGATATTGTTTTTCTAGGAGAATAATAATTTTCAAACTTTTATACCATTTTATTATTAAGAGTAATTAATGTTATATTATTGAAAATTTTAACCAATCTTTCCAGACAAAAAATTTTAGTAAAATACCAATTTTTTTACTAAAAAATATTTATTGCCTGTGATTGGGCATTAATTTACATTCATTTCTGAATCATCTTGTTACGTGATACTTTCTGCGTGCTCGGTTCTGATTTAATTTGGACGCTGAATACAAGGTGAGGTGGTTGGCTGGAGCTGCTCAAACGAAAGGTACATCGATCTTTGGCATGTGTTTGTAGCGACCCAGTAGCTAATTGCAAGCCAAAAGTCGCTTTTCCTTCTTCATTTCGTCTTTTGAATCTTACGTAACCTTTATCAAGTGATATGTAACAAATTTAACCGAGAAAGACAAAGCAACTCCTGTCAATTGATTTCATATTTAAACCTTCTTTTTAGTTGTACAGGTTAATTAACAGCCCTCTTTGCTGATAATTGAGCTTGCTGGTTGGTTTGTTGGGTTTGAACATAAGTCCTTTTTTCATCAGGTCGTTCAGTTTATGAAATTAGGAAATATTAATTGATTTCATACCACAGTTATATACAGGTTGCGTGCACCGACAAGAATTAATGTAGTTTTTATTTGAGAATGATAAAAGTGTTAGATGAGCCTACACATGTACATACATATATGTTGGGTAAAATAAGACCTGGACACGTGTAGTGCCGAGCAAGTAGAGATGGATGACATGTGGCTCAATGCCAAATATTTTCAATATGTAGATACATAGTCATTCACCGAACACTTTGACATATGACACGTGGTACCACTCACGAACATTTTACATATTTGACACGAGGCTGACAATGGAGATGACTTATGTTACTTTGGCTTCCCAATATCAAGGAATGTCATGTTGCCACGTGGTATTAGCCAACGATCTCAAAGTTAAGTTTGTTCGGCCCTTCGATTGGCGGCTAATAAATGTTATGCATGGGTCCCACAGTATTAATAAGAGTATGTAACCGTAAATGTACCCTAGTTATGATTGGGCAGTGTATTTATCACTACAAAGAGAACTAAATTAGTTCATCTCGTTACAAATAGTTGACAGATATGACAGGTAGATAGTTTGACAACTGTGTTCCGGCTATATAACCATATTTAACTACCAGAAGCATTTAATGAAAGGTATGGGGTATTAAATGAGAAGTGAAAAACATTTAAAGTAAGGAAAGAAAAAAGGTACCCGGAAGCATAGATGCCGTCAAATCACAAGTATTATTTTATCTATTATTTCACGTTACTATAAATACGACATCTTACTTAACAATGAGGTAAGTTGACTATTGTCAACTTAGTATATTACTCGTTTTCTCTAAAAAAGTTATCTCTCGAAAGCAATAGACTGATTTAAACATCGGAAGATTTTTCGGCCAGAAACCCTCACTACGGCCGTAACCTCTCTTTTGTCTCTGTTTGGCAGGTTCATAGAAGAATTTTTGATAGGCGTGATCAGCAGTTTCAACAGTAACATTTACTGCCGAACAATATATATATATATATATATATTTAATCACAACACAAATGGAATTTATTTATTAGTCACATGTGAAAACTTTCTAGTAAGTAATGTAGTATTTGGTTTGTATTTCTATTTTTTGTTTTTTGTTTCTATTTTGTATTTTCTGTTTTATGTATTTTATGTTTTGAAAATCTCAAAACAAAAAAATAAAAAAATGTATTTGGTTTGACATTTTTATTTTCCGTGTTTTGAATTTTTTTTTTATCTTGGGTTCAAAATATTCAAAACGACATTTTGTCATTTTATATTTCTTGTGTAAATTCTTTTTTTTTATTTTTAAATAAATTTTAAAAATACAAATGACTAAATACTTTTTGAACTATTTTTTTTATTTTCAAAAATATAAAATAAAAAATATAATCAAAATAGATATACTAAATGGCACTTAAAGTCTTCACCATTGGAGGGTAACTTCCAACTAACCAAGAAAAGTACGGCGTGGTATGTTTTGCTTAACTCTCACTTTAATATATTCTTTCAATCAATGCCAACTAGAGCTTTCACATTTGATGCTGCCTTGTCACCGGCCCATGTTTATAATATATATATATATATATATTTGAGCAAACAATATTAAAATAATAATAATTTGATCGCATAAATTAAATCTGGACTTTACATACAAGCTGTGAATATAAATTTAATTTAACAAGTCCAGATCATTCCTCTTATGTGCAGACTGTGATATACCGGTTCAGATCATTCCAATATATACCTAAGAAAACCTTGATTGACTGGTGTTGGAAATGATTTTGCTTTAAACTTTAATTACTAACTAAGGAGTGAAGGGTTGTTTGGTTAGTCAAAATTAACAAAAATTAATTAATTTTTATTAATTTTTAATATTTTTTTTATTAAATTTTACTATATATCATTTTTACACTAAATCTTTATACTTTTATTATACTTTTTTAATAAACTTTTGCGAACCAAACATCCAAATTATGGGCCCTCGGATATTCATACTTGATCATTTGCAGAAAGTCAGGTAATATTCAAAATGAGATGATTGCCCTTATTTATTTATTAATTTATTTTTGTTTTCAAGATCGATCCCAACAGTTACTTCTGAAGAATGATGTTAATTTGAAAACAAGTAACTGAATGATGAAATGACAATTCTTTGTTGCCTTAATTATATAGGCAGATCATTTTAAGATAATTAACTCATTATTATTATAATTATTCACATTATTTTCATATATTTTTATTATAACCACAACTTAATATATGTTTTTAATTAAAATTGTTAATTTAGTAAGAAAAAAAAATTTCCATGATGAAATTATAAAGTAAATGCCATTGAATTAAAAAAAAAAATGTTATCAAGATGTTGTGACAGAATGACATTAATTAGTGTAAAAAAAGAGTATTTTAGTTAGTGAATTAATATTTTTAAAGTAATAAGCTTGTAAATGTTTTTTAAAAAGAAAACTAAGGGTATAACATTACTTGATTATAGACACAAAACCTTTGATTGCTTGAGCAACTTGAAGGTATGTCATGAGTAATGAACAATTAATTAATCAACAATGGGTTTCAGACGAGACATTAATTAATTAGTTATAAACAATTTAACTAGAGGGTCTATTTGAAAACTGTTTTGCAGGAGGAAAATGCTATGGGATGAGAATAAAGTCATGCATCACGTTCTCTTCATAATAGATCCTTAATTTTATTTTATTTTTTTTAAGATAAAAAGCTAGCAAAAGTAGGTATATATACATATATATATATATATACACACACACACACACTAGATAATTAATTGAAGTTGTGCTAGCTATATTTATTTTTGCTGGAGTAGCTTGGAATGAAATTAATTAATTAATTAATGGCATGCCAGCAGGTAATGAAGCACACCATCTCCATTGTATTTGATGTTTAGCAGCAATTAAGTAATTAATGTTTGGCTGGTAAGATATGGAATGATGTAAGATATACAATTTGAGATAAGGTGATTTTAGATTTATGATCTTAATACGAAACTAATCCAAATATGGTAATATGAGATAAAATATGGTAACATGAGATAATGTGTCATATATTCAAAAAAAGACATTTAATAAACTGTTTATGCCAAATTTTTAATTAGCAAACAATGCAATGTTTTGTGTTAAAATTTTAATCAACAAACAATGCATGTAAGTGTATAGTTTTAGAATAGATTTGTATAAGCATGTCAGAGTTACACAGACTTTAAAATAGTGATCAGACGGTGTGAGTTATCATTGTCTTGTCGCTAAGTGTTTCAAATTCACTGATTTCTCCATTAAAACATTGAGACGGTAGTGAAGGAGATGGATATGAATACAGAGATGGTGAGCAGGTGATAAATATTAAATCATGTTACTCTTAAAAGAAATTGAACTTGGCATGGTCAGAAAAAAAAAAAAAAACATAAAAGAAAATAATTCAAGAAGTTTCTGATGTTTGGTATTAGGATCTCTTCTTTGGTTACCTTCATAAATTTATTTGTAGGAAATAATTGCCCATAACTTTCACTGATCAACTTTCAAAACTCTTCATTTATCTATATAACTTCTTGTCTGATTCTAAGTGGTTGAAACTTCATTGCAACTTACGATAACTTTTTTTTGTATCTCCACTTCCTTGAATTTAGATGTCAAAGATCTTTGCAGCATCAAGTAAATTGGCCAAATATCAACTTATTTTTTCTGCCGATGAAGATAAATATATATGTATTTTAATTTATCAAAATTTAAATTTTATAAGCAAATGCTATATTCATTAAAAATTTAGACAAATCTTATTAGACATCTCAAACAAATCTTATTAACCTGATATTTTGAGTACAAACACGCACATTTTGCGAGTCACATGAGAGTAATTATCTAATCTTTCTTTCCACATCCTTCAAACAGACACACCCTTAAGAGGGAAGGGGATTTATGCGCGCGAGGGGCATACTAGAGGAAAGCAAGGAGGCCTTGTTAACACATCAAACGAAGTTCCCAACACCATAGTTAGCGACAAACTCGATCAATTCTTAAAATCACTGCCAGTGAGACTTCATTTTTGTAATCAGAAAAGGCAACGATGACGATTGGTCTTACTTGTTGATTTTGTAGCCGGCTTCAGTTTAGAAATCTGGGAGTGCAGATCCGAAGTCCTAGTTTAGGGCTATCTTTTGACACCAGCGCGTACTAAAGCATGTCCACATAAGCTCACTTAAAGCCGAAAGAAGTTGTGGATTACACGGATTATGAAATTTAGATTTTTGTGTTTTTAGATGTTACGGAAAATTGTATCCAAGTCATACTTTGTAATCTTTTAAAGATATTAGTCATACAAAAAAAAAAGTATTGCTTTTAAGTCATATTAATGTGGAAAGTTTTGTATTTAAGTCACACTTTTGAGTGGGTCCCACGAGTTTGTTTTAAATATAATTTATAATATGACTTAAATGCCCTTTATCTATAATTAACTGGATGAAATTGCCGAGAATTATGGAACCGAGAATCACGTTTTCCGTTTTTTGTTTCATTCCTTATAGATCGCGTGAACAAGCATATAGTGAGATAAAAAGTCTGTTAAAGGATTATATATGAAGAAATAGATACAGATTACACGATTTGCAGTGAGATTAACGTCGGTCGAAGGAATACGTACGGATTTGGATTACGCATTTGGGTGAGTTTGTGCTGTGAACGATTTCGGTCAGTCATGTCTTCGAATTTGATGCTGCTATGTAAGTTTGGTACAGAGACTTTTGTAGTCAATTTGAACTGTGAAATGTCATTTTCAGATTTTGCGTTAAAGGTGTGTGAGAATTGGTCGAGTTTGAATTTGGAAAATGTATCATTTAGTTACTCAATCCATGAACATTCTTCATGTTTTCTGAGAAACGATGTTGATTTTCAAAATATGATTATGTTGGCTTGCATGGTTGGTTTGTGTTATATATCGATTGATGTTTTTTTCGGCGGTTTGAACACAGTACCGATCCAAAACAGTACCGGTACTGTTTCCAGCAGTTCCGGTACCGTTTCTAATAGTGTGCCAATTGGTGATGTTGGTACTGGTCTGGATTCGTATGATGATTACTGTGATGTTGATGTGTATCGTAGTTCAATTTCAAGCCGTAAGGATAAACCATTGTTGTGTTCTAATTGGTCGTCATTAATATTGAGAGTGGGACAAGAATTCGTAGGAGGTGTTGATGAGTTTCGTGATGCAATTTGTCGATATGCTACAAAGGTTGGCTTTGAATTTTTGTATGAGAGGAATAACAAGGATAGAGTCGAAGTTGTTTGTGCAAAAAAGTTCGCTGAAGGGTGTCCGTGGTCAATTGTTGCATCGTTATCAAAAGTTAATCGTAATTTTTACATAAGGAAATTCAACAATATTCACAGTTGTGGTCCGACAATTATTAGGGATAGGTCTAAGAGGATGAGCAGGAAATCTTTAGGTAAGTTGATTGTTGATCAAGTAGCATTAAAACCTTCAATGTCGCCGGTCGACGTTATTATATTTTTTAAAAACAACTATGGCATGGAAATTAGCTATGATAAGGCTTGGAGTGCTTTAGAGAAAGCTAAAGACATGATTTATGGTGAGTATGCTGATTCGTTTAATCACTTAAGTTGTTATGTGAAGGCTGCAATGGATCTTAACCCAGGTAGTCATATTGTGTTGGATGTGGATGACGGTATAAACCGGTTTAGACGGTTGTTTGTATCATTTGGGGCCAGTATACGTGGATTCAAATATTGCAGGCCTATCATTTTTATTGATGGTACTTTCTTGAAGTCACGTTTCAAGGGTATTCTGATGGTAGCTACTGGCAAGGATGCGAATAATGGTATGTTAATGTTCATAATTTTATGTGGTACTATTTTTATGCGGTACTGTTTTATTATGTGGTACTGTTTTTAGTAAGATGTAGTATCGTATAAACACAGTACCAAATGTATCTAGCAATACAAAGAATGGTAGTGTTTTTGTGCGGTACTGTTTTATTATGTGGTACTGTTTTTATGCGGTACTGTTTTATTATGTGGTACTGTTTTTAGTAAGATGTAGTATCGTATAAACACAGTACCAAATGTATCTAGCAATACAAAGAATGGTAGTGTTTTTGTGCGGTACTGTTTTATTATGTGGTACTGTTTTTTGCGGTACTGTTTTATTATGTGGTACTGTTTTTAGTAAGATGTAGTATCGTATAAACACAGTACCAAATGTATCTAGCAATACAAAGAATGGTAGTGTTTTTGTGCGGTACTGTTTTTGTGCGGTACTGTTTTATTATGTGGTACTGTTTTTAGTAAGATGTAGTATCGTATAACACAGTACCAAATGTATCTGCTATTCAACGACCACAAGTACACCATACAAAGAATGGTACTGTTTTTTTTGAACTGTTTTAATATGCGGTACTGTTTTGTAATTCGGTACTGTTTTTATGTTCATCTGCAGGGTTATTCCCATTGGCATTTGCTGTTGTTGATTCAGAGAATTTCGATAATTGGTCTTGGTTCCTAGGTCATTTGCGTGAGATATTGAACCCCTCTGAAGATTTTACAATTATTTCCGATAGAAATCCTGGATTGATGGAATCTTTGCCAATTAAGTTTCCTACATGTCATCACTTTTTCTGTCTACAGCATTTGAAGAACAATTTAAGAGATAAATTTAGTCGTGGTAACAGATCTAATGGATCCCGTGAATACATTGTGAACTTGTTTTGTCAGTGTGCTTATGCTCCCACAATTGCAGCATTTAAGGAGAAGTTAGATGTTTTGAAGAGGGAAGGGGGTGCAATTGTGGATAACTTTTTGAGTGGATTGCCTGTGCAAAATTGGACTAATGCGTATTCTTGTAGTAGAAGGTATGGTGAGATGTCTTCAAATGCCATTGAATCTTTTAACTCATGGATTCTTGATGCAAGAAATATGCCAGTGGCACATTTGGTTGACAAGATAAGGGTTAAATTAATGGAATGGTTTGCCATAAGAAAGCTCGATGCTACAAAGTGGAATGGTGTTCTATGTCCAAGAATGGAAGAGAAGTTTAATGCACTTGTTGATGCTGGTAGAACATGGACCATCAAGATGTGTTCAGATAGTATTTATGAAGTATTTTCTAATCCTTCAACAACTGTTGATTTGGTGAATTGTACATGTTCTTGTTATGGTTGGCAAATTTCTGGTTTTCCATGCTCTCATGCATTTGCTGTTATTGGAAGGATTAACAGACCTTTGAGTGAGTTTGTTGATGAGTACTTTCATGTTGATAATTACAAATTGGCATATGAAGGTGTGATTGTTCCAATACCAACAGACATAATCCAAGAGTTTGCAGACTGTAATAGTTCAATATTACCTCCAATAACACGGAGACCAGCTGGAAGGCCAAAGAAGCGTAGGATTAGATCAACTGGTGAGCTTGTACGAAGAATTCGTTGTGGTCGTTGTGGTCGCATGGGCTCTCATAATAAGAAGACTTGCAAAGAGCCGTTGAGTTGAATTGTTTTTTTTTTCTCCCAAAATTATGCTGTGAAGAAGTCTGTTATTGTTTGTTTGTTATGGTACTGTTTTTGAATTAATAATGAGAATGAGTATGTTTCAATCCATTTTGTGATAGTTTTTTATTCAGCAATATTCATTTTTAATGTTGGTATTGAGAATGACAGCGGTATAAAATAGTACCGGTACTGTTTTTATTAATACTGGTACTGTTTGTAATAGTGTATCAATTTTATATTTGCAGACAGTACCGTTGTCATTCTTATATTTAAAGGACATAAAATTTGTTGGTGACAATAGCTGTAAGTGTTTTCACAAGCAAAGAGCACCATTAAACAAAGAAGAGAATCACACATACAATGAAATGACCGACAGTACCGCATGTGTGACAGTACCACATGTCTGCGGTACTGTTTTTTTTTAGGATGCATGCTCGTTCAAAAACAGTACCGCATGACTCTATCATGCAAACATCACATGTAAACACAAAAATAGTTCACATATCAAACGAATAACCGACAGTACCGCATGTGTGACAGTACCACATGTCTGCGGTACTGTTTTTTTTTTAGGATGCATGCTCGTTCAAAAACAGTACCACGTGACTCTATCATGCAAACATCACATTTAAACACAAAAATGGCTCACATATCAAACGAATGAGAGACAGTACCGCATATGTTGGTATTGAGATACTTCATACAAACAGTACCGGTATAAAACAATACCGGTACTGTTAATATTAATACCGGTACTGTTTCGAATAGAGTATCAATCAGCACTATTTTGCAGCACTATCAACATAACAAGAATCAACATCCCAAGAGTTATCATACAAAAATCGCAAAAACCATGACTATTTATGTTGCACAAATAGTACCATTAACTGGACATTGACTATTTGTATTAGCATAAACTGTATCATTCAATTTACAGGAAAAGAATGTTGAATATACAAGTATTTTGTTAAAAAAGAAACAGAGTGTGCACTAATACTGTTTTAATTACAATCACAATGTTTGTACATCACTAATGGACAGAAATTGTGTTAGCATCTTTGCTCTGTAAGCTTGTACAGCTTCTTCTGAAAGCATCGGTTCAAGTGGCTCGTCATTTGATATGCATTGCATTACGTAGCACACCATTGGCCCACAGTCAACACTGCACACAAGATGTTATAGATTGTAAGAATTTAGTTAGAGGTGTTCAACAATTTGCATGAATAAAAAAGGGTGTGGCTTACGTTGTAGATCCTTGTTGTGGGCAATTTGCTGCAGAAACAATTGGGTATTCGAATTCCATGCTGGTATGTTCAATATTTTTTGTTATTGGATCATTGAGGTATTGGTCTTTAAGTTTCAATTCCACATATTCTTTCTGATACAATATGACAAATGTGGAGACAGTATGAGTTTTAATAAACAGCACCGGTACTGTTGTAAATAGTTGAAAAGAGTACCAATGAAATTATGTATAAAATTTACACACAGAATCTTACCACTTTTCTTGCATCCTCAAGATACAGATCTTTGGAATTTGCTCTACGTGGTTTCATGGAATTATAATGTGTCCATGTCCACGTGTCTCTATCCAATACCAAAAGGGTCCAATGGTTGGGATCAGCAGGAATTCTCGTTCCACTTGTATTCAAAGGGAATACAAGTAGTCTGTATGTATCAGATAGTTTCAGCTTTTGATCAATTTGAGTGTCTCGAGCTGCATGATGTCTCTCAAATACCACAAATGTCTGCAACAAGAAAAAATACATGTTGTCAAATACCACATGCTTGCGGTACTGTTTCCCCCAAGATGCATGCTCTCGTAAAAACAATACCGAATGATTGTAGTATGCCAACAGTAATATGAAAATAAAAAAGAAGTCTCATATCCATCGCATGGCTGACAGTACCATATGGATGACAGTACCACATGTATGCGGTACTGTTTTTATGTATAAGATGAATGCTATTTGAAAAACAGTACCAAACGATAACAGTATGCAAACAGTACCAGATGAATGCTAGTTGAAAAACAGTACCAAACGATTATAGTATGCAAACAGTGCCACGTAACTAAAAAAGAAGTCATATCCATGCCATTTGCTGACAGTACCACATGGTCGAGAGTACCACATATATGCTGTACTATTTCTGAAAACATTTATGCTCTAGAAAAAGAGTACCGAATATATATAGTATGCAAAAAGCACAATTAACCACAGAAAGAGGTCACAAATCTTACCCAACACAAACTGCTGAAGTATAAGCATCTTTTGGGGAAAGTGCTGTTGACTGATTCATGTTGTGTTGATTCTAGATAGCGTGCATGACAGTCAATTAGCTGGGCAAATATTGTGATTAGTAAATATCAGATTAATTTGTTGAATTTAAGAAATAGTCAACATACTTTATTAATTCTGTAGAAATATAAGTTAATCATATATGCCTACCATGTTTGATATACTCTCATTTGCTATGAGGTTGTAGATATCTTCAATGGTGATCATGCAGAGTGGTTCATTTGGTACAGCCCAAACAGTTGCACTGTGTTATGTGTATACAGTGAGCAGTGAGATGTCAACAAGATCAGCCAAAAAAAAAAAAAAAAAACAACAACAACATGAGTTAAGTTTGAAATGTTTCTGTTAACAGTACCAGATAAAGGAATGACAGTACCAATTATTGTAAAAAATAGAGAACAGTACCAGATGATAGCAAGTAATTTTTTTTATAATTGACAAGTAATAAAAAAGAAAGAGTTAAATACTGTCTTACGCTTTCCCCTCATTATCAATAAGTTTTAAGATCCGTTCCTTTTCTATGTCCGATAGATGTGTGTTTTGTTGAAAAGTTGAAATAATCTGCTTAAGCGAAGGTTGCTTGGGCTCAGTTTGATGTGTAGACAGTTGTAGAAGATCAATGTCTATAACGTCAGATTCTATATCTTTCGTGACAACTGCCGCAGTATCTGCCTTTTATTTTTTGGCAACCTTCTTTTTACCACTGTATGTGAACTCAGGATCTCTTTTCTTTTGGCGTGTTTTGTCCTTGAGCCTTTTGTACATTGAAGGTGGTTCGTTTGCAGCTGGAGTTTGTTTTTCATTGGTATCCGATTTCTTTGGCCTTCTAGTTGCTGCATGTTTCTGCGTCACCTGGTGGACGCTAGATTCGACAAGTTCAGACCTTAATAATTCAACAACTGCATTCACATTATCAAGTTCTTCCTTCAGGTTTGTGTTTTGCAGGTTGAGATTTTCATTGTCAATGAACAACTTTGTCAGAATTTCATCTTTTTCTGCCATTTGCTTCTCCAATTCAGCAATTTTATCATCTTTTTCTGCCATTTGCTTCTCCAATTCAGCAATTTTATCATCTTTTTCCTTGACTTGTTGCTCCAGCTCTTCTATTTGTTCACGGTTCAAAATTGATAAAACTGAAGCAACTGGATCATTACTTTGCTGAACTGGTACTGTTTCTGCTGATGCAGCCTGTCTTGCCTCTTGTTCTGGTTCCTCTTGTTCTGGGACTTTTTCTGCTATTTTGTCTGGTAAGGTGCCTTCATCAGATTCTGGTACTGTTTCTGAAAGACTTTCAGCTATGGCAGATGGAACAGTACCAGATTGATCGAGTTCAGGAGTACAAGACACCTCTTGTTTTCGCTCGCTTTCAGTTGTCTTGTTCAAATGCACTATGTTTGTCTTCAGTTTTTGAAGAATGTCAGAAATTACTAATTCATCATCACTGGTTTTTTCTGACGCAATGATGTATTCTTCTGTTTCTGTCCTTTCATCATCATAATTATCATCATCATCATCATCATTATCATCATGATATTGTTGTTGTCCATCCTCCTCCTCGTCATCCTCCTCATCATCATCATCAAGATCAGGTACAATTACCTGATATTTTGTTCATCAATTATATAATTCATTAGTATGTCCATGAATACATTGTTGAATCTAGAATGATTTTATTTATCAGATGCAAACAGTATCATGAAACACAAAAAGAGGTGACAAATACAAAATAGCTGACAGTACCACATGGATGACAGTACCAAATGTATGCGGTACTGTTTTTTTAAGGATGCATGCTCGTTCAAAAACAGTACCGAATGTATATAGCATTCAAACAGTATCATGAAACACAACAAAACAGTACCGCATACATGAAAAAAAGAATAGGTCACAAATTCAAAAAATAACTGACAGTACCACATGTCTGCGGTACTGTTTTGTTAAGAATGCATGCTCTTTGAAACACAGTGCCTAATGCACGGATGACAGTACCCCATGTATGCGGTACTGTTTTTTGTAAAAGATGAAGATGAATCTATTGAAAAAATAGTACCGAATATTCTTAGCATGCAAACATGATTTATTTTATCATAAATAGTACCTGATTTTTATTCAACTTTTTGAGATTTATTTTTTTCAATGCATTGGACAATGGCTTGAGATCCCAGACTAGACATCTAGGTGTTGCACTCTTCTGTACTTGTTGGACCAGAGTGGTGTGCTCACAGATCCAGTACTGCATCATTTATAGGGCTGATTAGTTGAATGAAGTTCATAAGACAGTACCAACATATAATATAGAATATGATATGAAAAGGTTACCGGTAACATCATGACACAGCCTGCAACACCTTTGTTCCTAGAATCTGAGCACAAACTGTTCTCCAAGAATTCCAGTATATGTGCACTCCAGTTGTATTGGCGGATTTGATCCAAATTTTCAACCAATGTTGTGTAGTGCCACGACAATGAATGTCCTTTGTTAGGGACAAACAACGTTGCCAAACAGAACAGTGTCAAAAGTCTTGCAACATCTTCTCTGCCAATGCGTGTTTGCTCTGCAGCAGCCTGCCGCAAAGCATCAGATATGTTCTGTTTCTTAATTCGTCGCAACCCAGAGAATCTACGAGAGACGAATTCAGTGCCTGGCCTTGCGATTTTTTTGACACTGTCTATCAGTTGTTCACCATCCTCTATTGCAAACATTGTTCGCAACTCTTTCTCTCTGATGCGAAGCTTTATTCCACCTAGGTTGAAAGATTTGGACTGTGGGTCAAATGTTTTGATGATTGCTTCCACATCAACATCGCTTTTCCTCGAGTAATCTTTGTTAATTTCACAGTTTAAAATAGTGAGGATGAGCTTCCAAAATGGAGAATGTTTGAGATATACATGGTGTGCTTTTGTCAAGTTGATGGTTTCAACTTCATTAATGACTGAGATTAGGTTCGAACGGTACTGGATGTTCACCATGTTTGATTTTGTATGAGCGTGATAGCAATACCTGTATTTTCGTAACGTTTGTTTTCTGTTAGAGATAAAATGCAATATCATCTAGATACAGTACCACTTCTATGACAGTACCGCATGTCTGACAGTACCACACATGCGGTACTGTCTCACAAAATATGCTTGCTTCGTAAAAACAGTACCGAATGATTATATCATGCAAAGAGCACCATTAAACAAAGAAGAGAATCACACATACAATGAAATGACCGACAGTACCGCATGTGTGACAGTACCATAGTCTGCGGTACTGTTTTTTTTAGGATGCATGCTCGTTCAAAAACAGTACCGCATGACTCTATCATGCAAACATCACATGTAAACACAAAAATAGTTCACATATCAAACGAATGAGAGATAATACCGCATGTGTGACAGTACCACATGTCTGCGGTACTGTTTTTTTTTAGGATGCATGCTCGTTCAAAAACAGTACCACGTGACTCTATCATGCAAACATCACATGTAAACACAAAAATGGCTCACATATCAAACGAATAACCGACAGTACCGCATGTGTGACAGTACCACATGTCTGCGGTACTATTTTTTTTTAGGATGCATGCTCATTCAAAAACAGTACCACGTGACTCTATCATGTAAACATCACATTTAAACACAAAAATGGCTCACATATCAAACGAATGAGAGACAGTACCGCATGTGTGACAGTACCATATGTCTGCAGTACTGTTTTTTTTTAGGATGCATGCTCGTTCAAAAACAGTACCACGTGACTCTATCATGCAAACATCACATGTAAACACAAAAATGGCTCACATATCAAACGAATGAGAGACAGTACCGCATGTGTGACAGTACCATAGTCTGCGGTACTGTTTTTTTTTAGGATGCATGCTCGTTCAAAAACAGTACCACGTGACTCTATCATGCAAACATCACATCTAAACACAAAAATGGCTCACATATCAAACGAATGAGAGACAGTACCGCATGTGTGACAGTACCATAGTCTGCGGTACTGTTTTTTTTTTAGGATGCATGCTCATTCAAAAACAGTACCGCATGACTCTATCATGCAAACATCACATTTAAACACAAAAATGGTTGCAAATATCAAACGAATGACGGACAGTACCGCATGTGTGACAGTACCACATGTATGTGGTAATGTTTCATATTAGGCTATTGTAAAAATAGCAACGATTATACGTTTTCGGAGAAATTAAATACATAATACAATACCACAAAACCTGTTATTACAAAGATAATCGAAAACCCTAAACAGTACCACACAATAAATATTCAAACCCTCGATATGTGTTTTGAAGAAAAACCCTAAAGAGTACCTTTAATCGAATATAGTACCTGTTGATTGCGAAGCACTGTAATGTGTGGATTTGCTCGGCGAAAAGTTAGGGATCGATTGAGGCTTGATTTGGAAGAAGTTTTGATTAGTTTTCAGATGATTTGTGAAGAAGTTGGAAAGTCGCGGAACGTTTCCGATAAAACAGGGAGGTTTTCAAATAAACTGGTTTTGTGAGTGAAAAGATGCGCGAGGTCTTTTTTTTGTCTTTTCGGTGCCCATATGACTTATTTACAAATAATTTTTAAGGGTATGACTTAAACCCTTAATAGTCTATAAATTATGACCGGCCTCCAAAAACCCCTAGATGTTAATGTTGTCATTATGGTGAACTTAGAATTTACAATTAGTAGACGCAAAATTATATTTTAAAATAAGTAAGAAAAAAATAAAAACATTAGAGGCAAAATATGAAAGAAAATATGATTTATAAAATAAAATAAATAAAATTTTTGTATAACTTTTTAAATCAATAAAAATAATCGTCCAGTTTAATTTTGCGTCTTCCCGTAGCGCTCCCACAATATTTTTATTACCACAGCCAGTAAAAATGACCTGGCGGAGTTAATTTGTGCATAATTTCAAAGATCTTCCTGGACTGAATTTATCTAACTAAAGTATAGAATCTATCAAAAATTTTATTTAACTTGAGTTTATTTGAATATTGGCCCAAGCTTGGCCAAGTTTAATATACATGTAAAATAATTTATATTTCTTATTTATTATTTTAATTTCAGATTTTTTTGTTTATTAAAGCTTTTTTATTATTGAAATTGAATTTTTTTTTTGTACTATTTTCTAGTAGTAACTTGTACTTACGGTACTCTGAACAAAATTAATATTAAATTTTTTACGTGGTTAAAATTTTAGACAAAAAATTTTAATTAAAAAAATTATGATAATTAATAAATTTTAATTTTTTTTTCCTACAATTATAAATCGTGACAGCTTATTACGTATGTTTTGATCTCTCTCTTTATATTTGGACTGTCTCGACTTAATTCACTCATCGTTAAAACGATATTCAAGAACCTTTTGAAATTAACTTTTGAGTCACTCCCACGTCATGCGAGACGAATGGTTTGACTTGGCCTGCCAGCACAAAGCTTTAATTAGAAAAGCCTCAAACTTTAAAACCGGCCTTTAGCTGAAGGGCTAAAAAGCCCATATCTTGTTGCTGCCAATGCCATCATCAAAAGATGATTATTTGCCAACTACATTAATCCCATTGACAAGTGTTTTGCGGACGCGTTTAAATTAAAGTTTTGGACAAACTCTTTGGGCAAAATTCAAAAAGACGGTATAACGACGACTTTACTGATTGGAATGGCCCTCCATGCCAAATTATTTCTATAATTTTTACTTTTAGATAATTATAACATTACTTTACAATCATGACAAAAATTATTCTACAATAAACATCACATCATACAAATTTTCACATTTAAAGGACAAACATACGAACACGGCTATACATTTGAGTTGAGCATAAGATGGACGGCCCCTAAGATCTCTGTTTAATAAAGTTGACCGTTTTAAAATTTTGTGTTTAATTTTAAATTTCTGCGTTTAATTTTTATTTATGTAATAAAAAAAATTAAAAATACATTTGATAAAAGTAATTATTAATTGGTCATTATAATATTGATAGGGTGACCAAATACTAGTGACAGTTAGCGGCAAATATAAGAATTGATGACAAAAGTGATGGCTAGACAGCAACAATAGCGACCGATTATGGTAATAATTGTGAAAGAATGTAGAATTTATAATATAAGGGGTGTTTGGCTTATTAAAATCTATTAAAATTTATTAATTTTAATTAATTTTTAATTAAATTTTATTACATATCACTTTTATATTAATTTTTTTTCGTGCTTTTCTTGTATATATACATATATATATATATATATATATATATTTTGTTAACATACTAATAGTATGGTATGGTATGAACAATTGTTATTGAGATTTTTTAATCTCTAAAATAAAGAATAAATATATTATAAATTCTACATTATTTCAATAATAATAAAACAAGAAAACCAAGCATGTAGAACCGTATAAATTAATTTATTTTTCACTTAATGTGTCATTTTATATATCTAGCTTAAAATTTGTTGTTTTAGGGCTACCATTCATGCATCAATCACGCTATCCCAGTTTATCCAACTATCCAAGTGCTTGGCAATTATAATTTATACGGCACCGGTTCCTGTCATGACGGCTGAGTTGGTGTTGGGATATCAAAAAGTGTAACCGAAAAAAAAAAAGATTTAATATAAGATATGTTGTGAAATTTACTTGAATAAAATACAAAAAATTAATGACAGTTGGTAAGTTTTTTTTTTTGTGTGCAGCTTGGCATTGAGAAAGAACTTATCACATACAAAATCATTAATTTTTTCTAATTTTTCTTAATTTTTATTTAGTTTTTACAAATTTTTATAGAAGACATTATTTTTTTTTGGTCAAAAATGAACACCAGGAAAAAAAAAGAAATGTAAAAAATTTTCAAAATTTTGATTAAGCAAATGCACTCCGGCATCTCCTCCACATTGCTTGTTCCCAATTATAATGGTATGCATATTCAACTCACACACCCTTCAAGATGGAAAACGAAGCTCAATTTCCCAATAATGGCCGTCCCACTTTCCACTTTCACGTGATGTACTCTGACCCCCCCTCCTCCCCCAAAAAAAAAGTTAAAAAAATAGCCAGCTGCTGCGCAGTACATACGCTAAAGTCCTATGCTTTTCTTCTCTCGAAGACCGATTTAGCAGCGACTCACAGGCACACACAGGAGTCGCTCTCAAACGCCAGTCAATGAGAAACGCAGAAACAAAATGAGAAAGAAACAACCCAAACCAAGCAAAAGTCCTATTCACTTTTCTATTCTCCAACCATGGATTCGCCGACACTTCCTTTCTCACTCCTTATTCTCGCTCTCTCCCTAGCCGCCACCGCGACTTCCCTCTTCGCCGCCAAGCCCACGGATGCTCCGGTGAGCTCGGCGCTTCCTTCCGACGCCGTTGCCCTTCTCTCGTTCAAGTCCAAAGCTGACTTAGATAGCAAGCTGCTCTTCACACTGAACGAGCGTTTCGACTACTGTCAATGGCAAGGCGTCAAGTGCGCCCAAGGCCGGGTGGTGCGGCTTGTTCTTCAAGGCTTCGGCCTCCGCGGGGTCTTCGCATCCGACACGTTGGCTCGTCTCGACCAGCTCCGAGTTCTCAGTCTCAGGAACAACTCGCTCGCCGGTCCGATTCCTGGCCTCGCCGGACTCGTCAACCTTAAAAGCCTCTTCCTCGACCATAACTTGTTCTTCGGAACCTTCCCGCCATCGATTTTATCTCTTCACCGTCTTCTCGTTCTTGATCTCTCTCACAACAACCTCACCGGCTCCATCCCCGTGGAAGTTAACCGCTTGGACAGGCTCAGCTACCTCCGACTCGATTCGAACCGATTCAACGGCACAGTTCCGCCGTTGAACCAGTCGTCTCTCAAAATCTTCAATGCGTCAGTTAACAACCTCACAGGACCAATTCCAGTCACGCCAACTCTTTCGCGATTCGGCATTTCTTCGTTCTCGCGGAACCCTAACCTCTGCGGCGAGATTATCAACAAAGAATGCCGTTCGAATCCTCCGTTCTTCGATTTCCCCTCCGGCGCAGCCGCCTCGCCACCGTCGCCGCTCATCCAGAACGCGCAATCACAAGGAGTCTCTCTCTCTCCGCCATCGTCAGCGAAGCACAAACGAGTCGGCTTAGTTCTAGTGTTTATTATTGGAGCTCTAATTTTAATTGCGGCCATTCTATGCCTTTTTGTGCTATTCAAGAAGCAGAGAGAACATCAAAGACACTCAAAATCAGCCCCACTCGACTCTGAATCTGTATATACAAATGCCTCAAACACCGCAGCTGCGACACAAGTTGCCAATGCTGTATTAGAGGTGAAAGAGAAGAAAGTGGAGGACAGTGCTCAACAACGAGAGTCTAAAAGCGGGAACTTGATTTTCTGTTCGGGTGAGGAAGAGATGTACACTTTGGAGCAGCTGATGAGAGCTTCGGCGGAGTTGCTTGGGCGGGGCACCATTGCGACTACCTACAAGGCTGTGATGGATAGCCGGCTCATAGTGACCGTGAAGAGGCTTGACGCCGGCAAGACGGCGATTACGAGCGGTGAGATGTTCCAGCGGCACATGGAACTAGTGGGAGGACTTAGACACCCCAATTTGGTGCCCGTCAGAGCTTATTTTCAGGCAAATGAAGAGAGGCTCATCATCTATGATTACCAACCAAATGGTAGTCTCTTCAATGTCATTCACGGTAAATCTCTCATCAATCTGGCTCTGTTCCTCAGTACTTGTTCCCCCCCCCCCTTTTTAATTATGTGATTATTTAGCCTATTACTGATTCAGCTCTGTTTTCACTGGGTTAGCAACTGTTGTTGAGTTGTTAGACTTTTTGGATTCGTCCATCCTAACAACGACCAAGTCTGACAAATTTTGATATGGTTTGATAGTGCTTAGTGTGCGGGAGCGTGATGCCTATTGGGGGGATGAATCATGGGGTGGGTGGATTGCAACAAACTATTTTTGCTGTTTTTGAAAAGTCGATCCATCTGCGTTGCAGAGTGCTTTGGCTGTCAATGGGCTACCACCACTAAGGGTGATTGAGTGTTAAGTGCTCAACAAATGGTGTATGACTAGCTAGTAGCTATGAGCACCCACAGAGGGAGGTCGTGGTGGGAAAAGGTGGGAGAGGTCTCTTGTGTGTTAGAATATTGTAAATATAGTGGGGTGTTGGTATGCTTTAATTATGGAGATTAAGAAGAATATCGTCTAATATTCTTGTCTTTATTCCATTTCCTATTTTGTATTGTATAAATACGTGCTGTGACAACTTTCAGGGTGTCAGTCTAAGTCATTCCATTTAATCTTTGTTTGTTTTGCATTTAGATATTTTAGTTTTTACAAAATCACAATTGAGGGGACCGGCACAAATCACGAACACGGCCGTAAACCCTAAACCCTAAATTAGGCCTACAAATTTCCCCGTTTAGTGTCTAAACTTGTCCAGTGCAATGAAGTAGTTTCAATAATTTGAGGATACGTGTTTGTATCCAATTGGCTGGATGTATCTGTCTTATCATTTTTGCTTTTTCCTGGGACCTATTCAATAATGCTGAAGCTCATTTAACAGATCCATTGTTGTTTCTTTCTTGAATGCAATTTCCAGCAAAAATTTACTTGTTGAAATCTCTGTCTGGTAGTAACTTTCACAAAAACATGGGGGCAAAATTTTTCCATATTCCCCAAGTTATTTCAAGTTTGATTTCCATATATTTTTCGCAAAAATATTTAAGTTTCTGGTCTTTTCAAATATAAATAGGTTCAAAATCAACAAGGGCAAAGCCTCTGCACTGGACTTCATGCTTGAAGATAGCAGAAGATGTGGCTCAGGGCCTTGGCTACATCCATCAGGCATCAAGGCTTATACATGGCAATCTGAAATCATCGAACGTCCTTCTTGGCGCAGAATTTGAGGCCTGCCTCACGGACTACTGCCTGGCCGTCCTTGCAGACTCTTCTTCAAGTTTTGATCCTGATTCGGAAGGCTATAAAGCCCCTGAGATCCGCAAGTCCGGTCGCAGACCAACCCCCAAGTCAGACATCTACGCCTATGGGATCCTGTTATTGGAGCTTCTTACAGGTAAACCTCCATCACAGCATCCATTTCTTGCACCTACAGAGATGCGGGATTGGGTTAGTGCAATGAGGGAAGATGATGTTGGTGAAGATAACCGGCTTGGAATGCTAGTTGAGGTTGCTTGTATTTGTAGCTTGATATCCCCAGAGCAGAGGCCATTGATGAGGCAGGTACTGAAAATGATACAACAGATAAAGGAGAGTGTTATGATAGAAGATGACACAAGGATTGCTTACAAGGGATATTGATGGTGTTGTTTTTGCATTCACAAGATGGGCAGGTAGAAGAGAGTCCAGATCTTTTGTCCCATACTGGCTTCATTTTCTCTAGACACGTGTGCACGTGTTCCTTGAACCTCATCTAAGTTTAGTAATTATGGTTAAGTTTTGTGGACGTGTCAACATAAGAGAAGATGGGACACCATTGTAGGGCAGAATATACGGTAGAAGGAGACTAGAGGTAAGTACCAGATGCATGCACATCCAGGAGGGACGGGTGAAAATTTGACAAAAGGATTCCTACTGGGCCAAGCTTAGTTGGAAGGTGAAAAAATAGTTGGTTGGTGCTTGAGGCTTTGTGGATCCCTTCATTGGCTTTCACAATGGTGGATAAATTATCATTGTGGAAAGGTTTTTGTAAGATTTTTAAACTGTACTTTGTTAATCACGTAATTCAGAATTACAAAAGCTACACTTCTAAATTCTACTTTTTGTACCCAATCTGACGTCTAGAGGAATGCATCGATGCGAATCTCATTTGAATTAGAAGTAGATACTAATATTTGAAGCGTGGATATATTTGATGGGATTGACATTTGCAAGGAGCTTGTGAAGACATCAGCAACAGTTGGTTTTATATTGCTTGCCATGTCCCACATATGTGTATTTATTTTATTTTTTTCACTCGAGACGGGAACTGAAATTGACCGACAGTAAAATTCACCGACAATTTTCTCGCGTTATGGCTGCAATTTGCAAGGCTTCAGCAATGGAGTTGGGATTGTTATGTTACGCTGTCACATATTGTCGCATGTTGCTCTGCTCTGATTTTATTAAAGGACTGCGTTTAATGTGATCATTGACACTATTTTTAGTTTAACAGTTTCAGCCCTATCCAGCCTCTAGTTTGGGGTAGACATGGGCCTATGGCCCTAACTTCGAAGGTCGACCTAGTCTTACTTTTTCCGAGTTTTTTTTTTTGATACGAAGGAAACCTCTCGCCGGTGAATCGTCGCGAGTAAAACCTCCGGGTGAGCACACCACCCCGCAAGACACGCTCACCGATAAGACCAAGCGTCCAGAAAAAAATTCGAACCCGAGATGTGAGAAACATGTCCACTCTCCAAGTCGGCCCCTACTCCACTGAGTTAACCTGTGCGGGTAAACTTTTTCCGAGTTTGGAAAAAATTTTAACCTTGTCTAGTTAGATGAGGTGGCTTTGGAATTGTGGAAATTGGCCCAAGTTTGATCCGAGCTAATCAAAAAGTATATATTTTTTATAAATATTTTATGTCTTTATATTTTTTTTATAAAAAAATACTTATTTTGGTATCAATTTATTTATTATAAATTTTTATAAAAATAGTATTTAAAATATATTTTAAAAATAAATGACTTTAAGTGAGTAGATTTGGAATTTAAAATTTAAGTCCAATTATTTTTAATTTTTTGAGCATGATTTAATAATTAGTAAAAAATTAAAAAATTCAACCGGAGCCACTCGATAACCACCCTCCCCGTAGACCAATCAAGGCCCTATCTGGAAGTTGATTTTTTTTTTTGTAATTTTTGGCAAATATTGGTAAAAACTTTTTATGTATTTAATAAAAAAAAAAAAAAATTTTAGTAGCTTCTAATAATTTTTAGGTGTTTAATAAAATAAATAAAAAATTTTAGTGACTTTTGTAATTTTTAAGTGTTTGATAAAAAAAATTGATAATTTTTTAGTTAAGTTAAAATAAAATAAAAATTATACCTCTTGTCAACTCAACAAAAATTAATGTTTTAAAAATTTATCAACTTAGCAAAATTGATAACTTTTAGGCTCCGATTGGCATCGGTATCCTAATGGTTATTTCAACAATACTTGATCAAATTTATTCTCTTACATTTTAATTTTTTTTAAACTTTTAAGGGTAAAAATGTCAAATTAACAAAAATAAGTTAGTCACCTCAAAAAAAGTTACTTTTTTTTCCTTCCTAAATACAAATTTAGCTAGCTACTAGCTAGTTAAAAAAAAGTTAATTAAATTTGTTCCCAAACCAAATAATGTTTTATCAAACACCTAAAACACTAAAAATTAGTTTTTTTTTTTTCTCTTCTTTGCTCTTCCAAACGAAACCCAAGTCAGGACTATTTTTATTGATTAAACGATAACTTATGTGGTGTTTGAATGAAAAAAAATATGTATGTTTGGAGTTGTATAAAATATATAAAATTGTAAAAATTAATGTTTCGTATTTTATACAGTGAGTAAAAAATTTAAATTTTACTATCTTATAATTCGTGTTTATAGAAATTTGTAAATGTTTAACTTCAAATACACTTAATATAAGACAAAATTTAATTAAAAAATTGAAAACTTTTTCAGTTTTTGGTATATTGCGGTCCAGCAAACCTTCCCAGGATGGCAAGTGTCCAGGCGGAACGATAATGAAATAAACGTGAGTCAGCACAGTGGCGTAGTTTTCACGCCAGCATTAACGAAAACGTAACGCGTTCCTTGACTTTAACAAGGCACAGATAATATAATAAAAATGGGAAAAATATAAAGAAACACCGGGCCCTGGAAGCCCATTGGTTTACTCGACCATTCGTCTTCCATTTAATCTAGACCGTACGTTTCCCAATCTCTGAAAATTGATTCCAGGCCCGACTGTCCCCGAACAACGAGGCTTTTTAAGGGGCTGCTCATCAGCGTCTTCTTCTTCGAACAATATAGAGAGAGAGAGAGAGAGAGAGAGCGAAGAGAGAAGCAGAACAATGTCGGGAGGTATTGCTCGTGGCCGTCTCGCCGAGGAGCGAAAAGCCTGGCGGAAAAATCATCCCCATGTTCGATCCCCTACTCTTTCTCTTTCTATATATACTTATGTATAATGATATGTACATATTTATTGATGTTCTATCATCGACTCTATTCTCTAATTTACGAGTTGACGATTTTGTTCCTATTTTTACTTTTGTTACGCGATTCATGTGTGAGCCTATTCAATGATTTTGATTACTAGGGTTTTGTTGCTAAGCCGGAGACTCTGCCCGACGGGTCGGTGAATTTGATGGCGTGGCTTTGCACTATCCCAGGCAAGGCTGGGGTAAGTATTAATCATCTTCTACTGATATATGGTTTTGATGCCGTCTGCGATAACTTAGAAGTTGTTTATCTTGGTGGATACGTGGGGTGTTGTTATTTTTAAGTGTGCTCTCTGTGCTTCTAATAAAACATCATGCCTTCACTTGAAAAAACTGTCGGAAATAATTGACATCATCAAGCAACGTATGGATCATTGTTTTTAAACTTTATGTAGGGCTTTTAATTTCTTTTACACATTCGTCATCAAATGCTGGCTTATTTATCAAATTTGGTAACAAATATTACTGCATCTCAGCTTATTGTGTGATTTTAAGCCAGAGAATTAACTTGTCAAATAATGAAAACATGAAAAAGAAGAAAATATGAAGAAATTAAAGAATAACTAATATTGGACGGACGAGCAGCCAAGGTTTATTTGTGAGGATATACCATTTGGTAATTTAATGCTTCTTAAAGATATTTAACTCGCAAATGTTTTTTTACATTATTCCTATGTCGAATAGGTGACATGGCAGGGATACCCTAACTAATTGGATGTACACTAACTGGATCTATTAATTGAGCCTCTATTTCAAAATTTGTATGTTTTTCTGTCATTATTATTATCATTATTTTTATAATTCCACTATTTCACTATAATGGAATTTTATGGAGAAAAAAGGACAGGATTTGGCTGTTGCTATGTAGCTTCCATATGACCTGAATCCTTTATATTTAGCTTTTGGTTCTACAATTGGAGAGTGAATGGGCCAACTGTGGATCCTTTAAGGGATATTTGGACTGTGCTGTGGTGGCTCGTGAGTCATGACTAACAAAAGTGGCAACAATAGAACCAAATCAATAGAGAGAGAGAGTGCTTATCCTAAAGAGTTAGGGGGTGTTAACTGTTTCACAAATTAAAATTCTTCTGTTCATAGCAGCCGAACCTCAAGGGCTAGGCTCATTTTAAAACTTGGATCTCAAGGCTAGGCATGCATTGCCTTTGGCTAGTTGGGCTCGGCCAGGAGATGTTTTGGGGAACTCAATTGTCCCGTATGCCACCTCAAGAGGCTGATTCATGGAGCCATATTGACTTTATCTTGGATATATCATATTCATTTTGTAGAGGATTCCAGCTAGATTAGGCCTAGTATTGTACTAGTTTATCAATTTGGACTTTGAATTATTCAAGTATTTAATTTGAGCAATTAATTTGCCGTGAACCTTGATTGGTCGGATGGTTAGATTTGCAAACAGCCTACAAATTACGAATGTCATTCTTTGATAACTCTCTTTAGAAACTACAATAAAACTACATTAAAATTATATCAAAATTTCATGGTGGATTTTTCTTAAAAAAATGTGAATAACATGAGGCCTATCATATGCTTTCTCTAAATTAATGAAAATAATGTGATGATCTTTTTTATTTTCTTTATATTTTTCATCAATATTCATATTAAGAAAATAGCTTACGCTGTTGATCAACCAGAGTTAAAAGCAAGTTGGTTTCAGATATTTTTCTAACACATCTTAGCCTAGCTTCAATCACTCGCTCCCGTAGTTTCATAGTATAACTCATAAATTTAGTTGTTACAATCACGTACATCCTCTTATAAGTAGGCACTAAGATACCTTTCCTCTATTCCTTTTGTATTGTGTAGGTATAAGGATCCTATTAAAAAGTTTCATCAACTAAGTTATCCCATCGTCTCTTAGGCACTTCCAAGTATCAATTAGAATATCATGTGGGTGTACAACTTTTTACTATTTTCATCTTTTGTCCTCAATACTATTGCTATGGTCGCTCAAATTCTTCTCATGGCAATATTAAATAAGTAATCAAAATAATTCCTCCACGTCTTCTAAATATATCCTCCTTTCACAAAAACTCTGGCTTTCATTGTTATGAACTTAACCTAATACAAGTCCTTAGTTTTCCTTTGTCTTATTCTACCCAACTTATAGGTGCCTTTTTTCTATATCTTTCTTTCTCGTTTTTCGCATATCTTTCTTACTCGTTTTTTTGCACATTTTTTACTTTATTAAATTTTGTGAGTCATTACGCAAAGCTTTATATAAGGCATTTTTTTGTTATTTATATGATTTTAAAATTTGTAGCATTTGTGTTCTATGCTTGTCATCTTTCTCATCTTTCTCACTTGTGATCTCGCATTTTGATTTTCCATCTATCGATTAAGGTAACATTTTCAATTTTGTGTAGCATAATTTTGATGGAGAACTTATCATCCCTATTTGAGAATGGAGGTTGTGGATGCTAGTAGTGTAGTGGGCTAATGAGAAAGCGTTTTAGGAAATATGTCGGTTAGGATGGCTCTTGGTCACTGGAGATGGGTTGAGTGAGAGTAGAGGTGGTTTTGGAGTAGGAGAACAAAACGTACGGACGTTTGGATAGAGTATTGAGCTTGTAAGGCTGGGGATAATGAATGTGAAAGTGTTTTACTTGCCTGCATGGTGGAGATCCCTTATACGAGGGTGGAGCCATGGCATCCAACTCACTCGGTTACATGATTAAATGAGGATTTTTTGTTTTTTTGGTGGCTTGGTTTTGGTAACGTAGATGTAACAGCCACTAATGGTAGTCTTGCCAAGGTATATTGAGGCAATTCCACAATTGCTACAACAGGGTGCAGGTGTGCTCTGCTGTGCATTATGCGGTAGAGCATGAGACTGATGTGGCTTGACAACCTAAAGGTATCAGGCCACGAGTGCTAATCCCTGCCCCCTCCCCCCCCCCCCCCACCAAAAAAAAAACCCTGCCCCCTCCCCCCCCCCCCCACCAAAAAAAAACCTCCCACCTGAAAAAAAAAATACAAATGTAATCACCATGATTGATGTGTCAATGTTGCTGATTGATAAATTATTAGATATGAATACATTTGTACCACCTGCCATGGGCTTTAGTGCCATCTCTTTCCACCCCAATGATCTGATGCTGTGATCAACTCATGGTTGGGGGACATGGTGATTATGTCATGTTATATGTATGGATTTGTTTAGATAAAGTGACACCATGGAATGAGGATGGGTGTTGTTTACTTTTTTTATACTTGTGTTGCATCCTATTGATTTACTCCTTGACAAGGAAAAAATAAATGAATGAAAAAAATCTCTGAATCTGTATGGATCATGCTGGATTAAAGATGCAGAATTTGATTAAGGAACTTAAATTATTGCACTGACTACTTGTTTTCCTTTTCTTTTGCCAAATTCAATTCCTTTGCGTGGTATGTTTAAATTATTGATAATGCTAAGCTATGTTCCTGATAACTGTGATGGGATCATTTTGCTGTCTATTTACTTAGTTAACTATAGTTTCTTGTTGGGGATTATAATGGCCCTTATATACTATACTTATGTTTTGCACTTACAACTACTGACATGAATTTTAGTTGTTTGTTGGTTTTACATGGTTTGAATCTTGGAGTGGGTTCTCTATGCAATTATTGCTTGCAGAGTTTAATTTAGATTGAGAACAAATTGAGCAAAAATCATGGATGAATTCAGTCAATTGTTTGTGCTCTTTTGTCATGCTTTATGTTATTATGTATAATGTTTGTTTCAATTATTTTCTCTGTTGATTCACTCTATTTTTTGGTTCAGGTTTCATTCAAGAGAACTTTGTACATCAAGTTTATTCATGGTTCCCTGCCTTCTCTATTCTGTTTCTGTCTTTATTATTTAAGATTTTTATGGGTTTTTGTCTGGAAAAATAGGTTTTATGGAAACAAGTGCTAGAAACTAAATATATTAAGAATACAGTTACTTCACTTGAATTTTTACCATGTTCTCCATTGTTATTTGAGTGGCATTGGGCATCTAATGGCGTATAATGGTTGCAGACTGAGTGGGAAGGGGGTTACTACCCACTCACAATCCACTTTAGTGAAGACTATCCTAGCAAACCACCAAAGTGCAAATTTCCCCCAGGTTTCTTCCACCCTAATGTCTATCCCTCAGGAACCGTCTGCCTGTCAATACTTAATGAAGATAGTGTAAGTACTCTCTGCAGCTTTTAGATATTTTGCCAATTGTGTGGAATGGTGTTTAAAGTTTGATTGTTGTTCAGCCTCTGATCGTTTGGTGTGTGTTTGTTATATGTGTAGGGATGGAGACCGGCAATTACTGTGAAACAAATTCTTGTTGGTATCCAGGATTTGTTGGACCAGCCCAACCCTGCTGATCCTGCACAAACTGAAGGATATCACCTCTTTATCCAGGTAATTCTGCTTCTCATATGGCTAAGATAACCAGAGTCCCCTGGGCATTTCTATAAATCCTCTTTAGGTTAACTAGGTTGGGTGCAAGCCTTTTGTTTTGGAATCTCATAGTCATGTTGCAGCAAATCAAGCCGCAGAAAGTTTCCTTCAGTTTATCCAGAATGAAAAGTGAGTTAGATATTGAAACAATCCCAGCATTTTAATTGGAAATGTATCAATGGGCTTAAAAACAGAAAAAAAAAAAAAAAGATATCCTCCTTTTACAAAAAATTAAAAAAGAAGACTTAGAGCAAACAGATGTGTATATATATATATATATATATCTCTATGTATAAATATGAAACTGAGAGCATTGGAGGTTGTTGGAGTTCCCTTGGAACATTGCCAAAAAAAATAGTGAGTTGGAATTGGTGACAAATTGAGAAATTATAGTCTTTGGGCTCTGATACCAAGTTGACGTGAAACGAAATAAGGCTAGGGAAGAGAGATATAATCCATAAAGAGAAAGAAGAGAGAGGAGACAGAAAACTAATAGATCAAGGGCTGATTACTATTCACTCATCTTTGTTATTCATTGTCTCCCTAGAACAACATACAAGCAGAATTTAAATTGGGAAATAGAGTGGGGAAACCTACTGTTTATTATGGAAAAAACTAAGTCTTTTTTGGGACTACTAAGATACAACCTACAGGGGATGCATTTATTTAGTTAAGAACATAAGCAGGATATTATAGTTGATGACTTATCACTTTGTGTGATGAGTGGAGTGCTGACATGTTGAACCATAGGAACAGTTCAACGCAAGCAGAAATCTCTTTTGCAAATGCGCATGTGGCTTGGTTAATTCAAGGATTGGGATCCACTGTGGAGTTCGAATATAGGACAAAATGTTTGAAAAATTCGAATTGTTGATGTGTACAGCCAGCCAAGAACTTTGCCTATGCTTGCAGTGGTGGTTGGCTTGTTTGAATGTTGCTAGAAAAACGTTTTGAGCACGGTGAGTGGCTAAAATGCGTTTAATATTGGGCAACTTCAGTCACTATACTTGGCTGGGGCCTTCGCAGATGGGGAGTCTCAATCCTTGGACGACCAAGTTGTTGTCCTATTGTGCCTTCCCTTTTGGAGAAGCTACTTTGATAGAAGAGAAGATAGGGTGGTAATTAATCATTCTTTTTATGTACTTAGTCTTGCAAAATCTTATGCAGGATGCAGCAGAGTACAAGAGACGAGTACGCCAGCAGGCGAAGCAATATCCACCCCTGGTCTAGGTTCTGAATCTGGTCTTGTTAGAAGTTGTTGATAATTGGTGGTTACAGTCAGCTTTGAACTAATGTACACTTCATGGTTGAACTGCATTCGTTTTCCCTTGATTTGAATTGGCTTTGTTAAGTTGTTAATACATGGTGACAGACCAACCTATCAATGGTTCTCGTTGGTGTTTGTTCTAGTAATGACTTCATTTTATATCAGCGTCTCTGGAATGTGATTACAGCAAGCAAGCAACACTGTTAAACCAGGAAGAATAATTAATGTTGGGATGTTAGACGAACCACCTGAATGGGAATGTGTGTGGGTGCCCATTTTTTTGTGTTCTAGTTTTGTATTGCTGCAAGGGACCAACACTTGTTATTCAGCTTGTGTGCCTTTCCGGTGGTTTTAAATTTCTCTTGGTATTTTTATGTTATAATTCATTTATATTTATTTGTTGGTTTCTAAGTTTATTATTTGCCAGAGTGTTCTCTTAATATTTTTATTTTAAAATTAATTTGTATTTATTTGCGGAGAAAGACGTCAAGATAAATTCTAAGGAAATGTGGTAAAATGTTCTGGTGCCATGATCGCTTGTGTGAATCTGCATTGTAAGTCATGTCAGACCAAGATATATGGTTGTATGGATGCTACTTGTATTTATTATTGGATTTTATTTTTCCCCGATTCACAGGACCTTTTTTTGTTTTGGGGGGGGGGGGGGGGAACATTTTTCCCTTTTTATCCTTAAGCTTGGTCTGGGAAGAAAGTTAGCTAGCTAAAAAACTAAAAATTTATCTCAAAAAGTCACTTTTTTCCTTTTCAAACACAAAGTTAGCTAGTTTATTTTTAGTTTTTGTTAATTTGACATTTTTATTTTTAAAAGTTTAAAAGCAGGTTAAAATTTTAAAGGGTAAAATTGATAAAGCATTGTCGAAACTAAAAAAGTTGGCTACTAGCCGGGTTTTTCAAACAAATCTTTATTTTATTTCTCTTTTTTTGGGGGGGGGGGAGTGTGACAGAAATTGAGGAAAAGGGTCAGAACATGAATAAATGCAAATCTTAGTTTAAGTTAAATAGGAATGGAAAACGGATTAATTGGCACCGGGTTAATAGATGCTGAAATCTGGAGTCAGCCAAGTGGCATATGTTAGTAATCTAGTAACTTTCACTCTGGAAGAATGTGTAGTAACAGATAGGGAGGCAATTATTTTGTGTCATATTTCGATTTATAGTCCGTGTCGATTCCTGTTTATATTTATAAATATTTTATAATTTTATGACAGATTAAATAATCAACTTATTTTAAAATTATATCAAATTTTGTAAATTTTGAGTTAATATTCGTGCTGTATCACATTTGTATTTTTTCTGTGACTTCATGTTTGCATCGGCGGTTTATAGATGCTGAAATCGAGAGTCAAGACAGGTCACGTGTGTTAGTAAATTTTGAGTTGGTGTATTTTTGTTGTATCATATGTTTGTGTTTTTTCGGTGTTCAAGTTTTATTCTTGTGCCTTGGCCGATATAGACAACCCTACGCAAAACTCGGAAATCTTAAATATTTGTCCTTGCTATTCTTTAAGCAACTGGTAGCTTCTCTGTGACTTGTACTAACATGAGAACGTGGACCAACTGGTTTCCAGAACTCCAACAGGGCACTCTCCCAGTCCTGGCAGTGAACTGGAATTAGTGGTGGCGGCTCTGTTGAAAAAAAACTGGAAATGAACTGGAATTGCAAGGATGGGGCTGGCAGTTTTTTGATTAAGATTGATTGATCTTATTTAGTTGCAGCATTCAGGTTCATGGTTCTGCTGTGTAGTGCAAATAAAGCTTGGAAAGGCAGTGGCGTAACTGCGCAAGGCATGTTACCACCTGATTGGATTCACGTCTTTTTGGAAACATGCTTACCCGAAAAAGACAAGAAATAAAATATAATAATGGAAGTGGTAATAAAATTGATTTTAGGGGTGATAGATTAGGGTTTGGAGTTTCAACAACATTGAGGTGAATGTCCTGTGTGTGTTTTTCTTCGCCTAATTTTTGACTTTTCAACCCGATAATAGTAAATTTGTGGACGGCTATATATGTTTATATATAAATATGTTAATTAATACATAGACACACATACTATATATATATATATAGAGAGAGAGAGAGAGAGAGAGTTGTAATGGAAGATGACAAAGAAGTCATAATCTGTGTTTTATAAGCGTTGATAGGAAGAGAAAAAAAAAATAAATAAATAAAGAAAGAAAGAAAAAAAGGAATGCATGGACGAGCAGTTTGACAGTCATATTTTGGTGTCCCACATTTGCTTGATTTGGCTTCTCATCAATTTCTCTGTCCATGAAAGTCACAAAGAACAATTAAGTTCTCTCTCTCTCTCTCTCTCTCTCCATGAAAGTCACTAAGACTAATTAACTGACCTGACCAAGTACAACTAACCCAAAACTATGATTTGGGTCATGTGCCACTTATCATCGTAGTACATGCATCCAATGCTTGACCAGTGTGTCTGTGAGGGGTGGAAGGTATTGATAGGAATATGCTGACTTTCAAAGT